>PJEM01003772.1:100339-112541 GCA_004023845.1 Helogale parvula
TGGGGATAAAAGGAAATAAAGCAAGGGGCGAGCAGACACTGAGGCTCAAAGACATGCTGAAACTCACCCAGGGTGACATAGGTAATAAGTGCTGGGTAATAATGTGAACAGAGCTGTGGCTCAAAAGCAAGGACTGTCCTCCATTACGGACGCACTGCCCTTCGTTCTCCATGTCTCCAACAGTTGCCATGTTGTTATTTTTCCCTGCAGGATCCCCTCTTCTGGAGCTTTCTCCTGATTAGGTCTTGTGTGTTTTGGAGGTGGCTTAGCCTGAAAGGTAAGGTAAGGTATTCACCTTGGGTCTTCCGAAGTTATATCAGGGCACAGTTCTGGCTCATGGAGATTTTAGAGGACCCTGGAGGGTTAGAAAGTGGAAAGTTTTACAAAATTGGGTGCTTAGCTTGATACACCACTCTCCCAGGGATGGGTCCCCCAATCTTTGCCAGGTGTTTTGTGAAAGAGCTTCAGCCTAGTTTTGTCTGGAAAATCTACTCTATGGTGAGCATCTATCACAGGAATTGATACCTAAGGAAAAGGTGAAATAAGAATATTTATTTGTTTACATTTGCAAAATTACACACAGGAGAGATAAATCAAAATGAATGATACCTGTTATGGATAAGGGTAAATAAAAGGGTTGGGGCGCCTGGGTGGCTCAGTCAGTTAAGCATCCAGCTCTCTTGGTTTCGGCTCAGGTCATGATCTCACAGTTCTTGGGTTCGAGCCTTGTGTCCAGGTCTGCACTGATAGTGCAGAGCCTGCTTAGGATTCTCTCTCTCTCTGCCCCTCTGCCCACTTGCACTCTCTCTCAAAATGAAATAAACTTTAAAATAAGCTAACTAGGGGCACCTGGGTGGCTCAGTTGGTTGAGTGTCCGGCTTCGGCTCAGGTCATGATCTCACGGTTTGTGGGATCAAGCCCTGTGTTGGGCTCTGTGCTAACAGCTAGCTCAGAGCCTGGAGTCTGTCTTCAGATTCTGTGTCTCCCCCCTCTCTGATCCTCCCCTCCTCACGCTGTCTCTCTCTCTCTCAAAAACAAAAAAACATTAAAAAATAATAATAAATAAAATAAAATAAGCTATCTAAGCCACTCAACAACCCTTAGCACCCAACAATGTCTTTCCTAAAGGCCCTGAGCTGGCTCTTAAAAATATAAGCATCAAGGAGGCCAGGCCCCCTCTCCCAGTCACCGTGGGAAGTTAGCCCCGGAGCCTCTCTTCATATGACCACCTGCTCATCATCGGACACAGACGTTTTACCTTCCCTTAGGACGAAGGTAATTAATATAGATGCCTCCCCCACCCCCCAACTGTCAGGCGAGTCTGGGAGGAACTATAAAAGAAATAGAGCACATGGTGCTGTCAGACCCTGCTGCACGAGGACTAGCTATGGGTTTGTCTTGAGATGGAGTGTGGGACGGGGGTGTCTGTTTGGCTGCACAGAAGAGTTGGGTTTCCTTCCGTCTTTGCCATCTTATGCACATCATGATGAACACCGCAGTCTGGTTTAGTGTGTATTCAGTAATAAACCTGTTTTCTTTCTTTTCTGCATTTGTGGAGAGGATTTTCTGGGTTGGCAGATTTCGTGTTTAACTTTCCTCTCTAATGTTACCTGTAGGGAGAGGGTAGGGAGGGAGAAGGGAATAAGACCTCTCTAAATATGCCCTTTCAGAGGGGCACCTGGAGGGCTCAGTCAGTTAAGCGGCCAGCTTCAGTTCAGGTCATGATCTCACAATCCATGAGTTCAAGCCCTGGGTCGGGCTCTGTGCTGGCAGTTCAGAGTCTGGAGCCTGCTTCAGGTTCTGTGTCTCCCTCTTTCTGTCCCTCCCCTACTCACACTCACTTGCTCTCTCTCTCAAAAATAAATAAACATTAAAGAAAAAAAATTTTAGTGGTGCCTGGGTGGCTCAGTCAGTTGGGTATCAACTTCAGCTCATGATCTCACAGTTCAGGAGTACGGGAGTTCAAGCCCTGCCTCAGGTTCTGTGCTGACAGCTCAGGGCCTGGAGCCTGCTTCAGATTCTGTGTCTCCCTCTCTCTCTGCCCCTCCCCCGTTGGCTCTCTCTCTCTCTCAAAAATAAACACTAAAAAATATTTTTAAAAAATTTAAATATACCTTTTTATATAGTTTTGCCTTTCAAGCATTGTTGATGTCTTCTCAATTAAAAGGATATGATATAAAATTAACAAGTCTAGTGAAAAAGAAAACCCCAAAATTAAATACAAATTAGCAAGTGAGCCTGAAACCTAACTGGATACTAAACCAATTAATAGCATATTCAAAAGGAGAAAATTAATATAACTCCATAATATATGTCATAATATATTGTAAAGATCAAATGACGACAAAAAAGTGTGTAGTAATATTGGCTGCTGAACTGTGCGCTCCCAAAACAATGCTGCGTGTGTTGTAGGACTGAGTGCTTAAGTAAATACTCTGAGGCTCAGACACCCCTCTCGCTGTGGGAGGAGGAGTCAGAGCCCTGTGGCACAGAACTGCCATGAGGGGGTATCAGTATCGAATTCCGACTTAAAAACAAATCTGTGGGTTTTTTGTTTTGTTTTGTTTTGGTTTTTTTAAACAAATCAATGTTCAAGTCTGTCCTCTGAATGATGCTGTGGCAAATATACCCTTGGCAGTAAGGAACACACCAGATCTTACTTTCTAAGTACCTTGCTTTGATTAAAGGAAGCCCAAAGGGCTTGCAGAAATGGCTGATTCTAGGGTAGGAAAATCAGTTTGTTGAAAATACTAAAAAAATATGAGGGCATTTCAGAAGGACATGAGAGCCACCTTGAAGGGGCTCCCATTGGCCAACTTGGAATATCATGATAGAAATGGTTAAAATCAGGGTGCCTGGAGGGCTCAGTCAGTTGAGCATCCAACTCTTGATCTCAGCTCAGGTCTTGATCTCAAGAATGTGAGTTCAAGCCCCTCAATGAGCTCCACACTGGCCATGGAGCCTACCGAAAAAAAATTATAATATTTAAAATTTAAAAGAACTCATAAATTCATAGTGATATCTCCAATATTAAATGAACAAAAAATGAAAATAAGTGAAGCAAGGAGAAAGGAAGTCTTTCTTTTTTAACTTTTAAAAATATTTATTTTTGAGAGAGAGAAAGAGAGAGAGAATATGAGTGGGGATGGGCAGAGAGACAGGGAGACACAGAATCTGAAGCAGGCTCTGAGCTGTCAGCACAGAGCCCGACACGGGGCTCGAACCCATGAACCGCGATATCATGACCTGAGCTGAAGCTGGACACTTAACTGATGGAGCCACCCAGATGCCCCAAGGAAATCTGTTCTTTACAGAATGCCAACTGATGTAGAAGAAATGATGGAAATAGGAAAATTACCAGCTCATAAACATCATGGTAAAAATTGGTTGAGGCAAGAATCCCCAATGGATGGTTCATAATGGACAATCACCAGTGGGTGGGACCATGTGGTCATGTGGTATTGAAGTATCAGCCCACACATCTCCTACTAACTCAGAGGGAGGGAAAACACCTTTAAAATGGGAAAACCAACTTAAACCTAATGAAATTTAGAACCACTGGTCAGGGGGACACATCACCGTGTGTGTCTCAATGTGATGCACTGAAAAGGGCCTGGCAGTGCCTTCCCAGCACGTTTGATCTCAGTCTGATCACGAGAAGGCAGGCGAAACTGGGGCCCACGCTGCCACATAGCCTGGGCCTGCGCGCTTCAAACATGTCGGTCGTTAAAGGCAAAAACAAAGACAAAAAAGGCATGGGAACCCCTCTAGGTTAGAGACTAAGGAAAGCTGACAGCTGAACAGTGTGTGATTCTGGATGGGATCTGGGACTCTCCCACCCCCACCATCCCAAAGGCTCCGAATGACGTTATCAGCACAAGGGGGTGGGGGTGATTTGAATCTGAACTGCGTGGAAGACAACATTACAGTTTCCTGGGAGTAGTAATTACGTTAACACCATGCTTCCGTTCTTGGGAGATGCACACTGAAGGTGAAGTGCAGTGGTGTCTACACAGGCTCTCAAATGATTCAGGGGGGAAAAAAGAAACAATTATACATGGAGGGACAAAAAGAGAGGGGGAAGGCAAATACAGCAAAATGTGACTACCTGGTGAAACTGGCAGGTGAAGGGCATGTGGATGTTCTCTATACTCGTAACTTTTCTGCAGGCTTAAAAACTTCCAGATAAAAGCAATGATACACATCCTATTGTTGTTTTTCTGGGAGTTGCACCTAGCTCCTCAGCTCATGTTTTATTACCCCAATTATTTTCTTAAACTGATTGGTCTATTTCCCCTTAAAAAGGGAACTATTTCAACTTAACGTCATGACCAGGTAACTTACCCGACTGCCTGCCCTCATGCCCCACACATGCATGTACCCACAGAACCTGCATTTTCTGCACGGTTTCACGTGACCCATGGGTACATTTGAGAAGTGCCAGACACATCCCTGGTGATAACCAACCTTCCAGTAAAACTATTGTTCAGTGTGTTATAGTTTACGAAGTTGCTTTATCTAGATTATTTCACTTAAGTTTACGATTCATTCTACTTTCATCCCAACCACAATGTAAAATTGATGAACCTGACGTCCAGGAAGGTGACAAACTTGCCTAAAATCTTGTAGCTGGAGCCAGGTGAAATGCTGCACCTCGGTATCACTGAGTAGCGTAATACTTCTAAAATGTTAACATTTTGGGGCACCTGTGTGGCTCAGTCGGTTAAGCGTCCGACTTCAGTTCAGATCATGATCACACAGTTTGTGGGTTCAAGCCCTGCGTCAGGCTTTGTGCTGACACCTCAGATCCTGGAACCTGCTTTAGATTCTGTGTCTCCCTCTCTCTCTGCCCCTCCCCTGCTTGTGCTCTGTCTCTCTGTCTCTGTCTCTCTCTCTCTCTCTCAAAAATCAATATTTAAAAATTTTTAAATAAAATAAAATGTTAACATTTTGCTGAATGTGTCATTAATGTGCATGGCGATTTAGGTAGTAATTGTGCTTTATTCTCATAAGCACCAGAGGAAAAAATATATAATGAACAAACCAAGCAGGGCATTTCATAGTTATTCTTGCCTAGAAAGATTTCTTAAAATGAATTCATGTGTGGTATAGACATGACCAGCCTCCCAGGAGTGGTCCCCACATGCCTGAGGGGGAGGCATCTTATAGATGCCATTACTGTCATTTATATAGCACCATCAAAGCTTTTGTGGCAGTTTTTATCAACTAAGTTCTATTTACTAGGAACATCCTGTGCAACATGTTGGTACAAAGAAAAAGTGAAAGTAACTCCTGGAGGCAGAGTCCCATGTCCCTGAAGGGGAAAGATAAGAGACATGAGCTGGAGGCAAGGACAGTGATTAAAAACAAAAAAAACCAAAAAACCCCACAAAGCTACACAGAAGCCTGGGAGCTCAACATCCTGACCTTGGGCCTGACAGATCAAGAGCCACAGGTACAGGACACGTGCTCTCCTCTCCCACCTGGGCCCCAGGGTCATATAATGCATTGGCATTGCGGGTCCAGCCCCACCCGCCCGTGGAGAAGCGGAGATCCCAGCGAAAACCAGACTGTGATGGCCCAACCTGTGGGAGGAGTTTCCCATTGGATTGGCAGCAGCCTCCTTTAGAGACCACCCAGGGAGGCCCAATGATATCCAAACCCAAAACAACCTAGGGGCATGCTCTCCCACCTTGAGAGCGCCCCTTCATTTTAGGAAACTACTTGGTGGTTCTGGCTCTCTTTATTGCAGCGCGGATCCCATGTGAATCTTCTCGTGGGAAATCCAAGGGCCGAGCCCTCTATTCCCACAATGCACTCTTTCACCCCTGACTTTCATGAACATTTCCCTGAACAGTATTAGGGCACCAAAGGCTTTTTTCCCCCTAATCCACCTTTATGACTCACTACAAACGAAATGGAGGCAATGGGTAAACTCAATCCTATGAAGAAAGCCCAGAAACCATCTTAAAATGTTTATAGAAATTACAAACACAGTATTTTGGAGAGGGTTTTCAAATATCCACTGTGGAATCAGAGGACAGAGCTCTTCCTTACAAAGAGGAGTGTGAAATGACAATTATAGCCTCTCACTGTCCGCCTTGATGAAGAGAGAACAGTAATTCCCGATTTGAGGTGGACAAGGAGCCTTGCGGAGAGGTGTACGCGTCCACACATTACTCAGCTGCCCTGCTAGCGTCCTTTTGCCTGTGCCAATAGGGGCAGATCGGTGATGTTTATGCTAAACTAAGAGCTTTAATTAACAAGGCTCCAGGAAGGGTCCAGGCAAAGATAAAAACGTGACTGCAGAGTTCGCTAATCTCAGCAGCAGGGCCTTGGACTGCTCTTACATATCTTCAGACCCTCCGTGTAAATATGAAAGGCCTGCAGATGGGCAGCTGTTTTGCTAAAGAACCTCTTTACACATCTGGAATATGACCTCTCAAGCCCAAGTCCTGTTTTAAAACCGTGACTTGAAAAACATGTTTAGATGTAGACCGGAGTCCTAAGGTGAGCGTTTACAAGGAGAAGCTATACACTGGCCTGTTGCGGTTGAAGTTGTGAGGTCATTAGTTTTTTCCATTAGTCCTTTCTTTTTGGTTCTTCCAAACTACCTATGTTCCCAACATCTTTGGGGGAGGGTAAGGAGGTGAGGAAGAAAACAAGTTCGTTTGTCTGCCTTCCACGCACGGTTGCTTCCGTTAAGATGCTTCTGGTCCTTTCTCATCCAGACTCAACAAGGATGTTTCTCCCGTATCACCATTACAACTGTCACGCAAGGCCAACAGGTCTCTGTATTTGTTTATTTTATGCTTCACAGACTTCATTTCTATGCTCCTGGGCTGAAGAGGCGGGAGACACAAGAGCCAGTTGGGGTCTGGCCTCTCGGTGTGATGTTACTTCACCACAACGGGATGCAGTTTATGGGTCTACAAAATGATTTTACACCATTTGCTCATAAACCATGGTAATACCCCAAGTGACATTATAGGAGTTTATACTTTTGGCACTTAAAAAAGTAAAAACATTCTTCTTGCCTGCTGCATAGACTGTATCAGATGCTGAATGAAATATAAATGAGGGGCGCCTGGGTGGCTCAGTCAGTTGGGCATCCAACTTCGCTCAGGTCATGATCTCTTGGCCTGTGGGTTTGAGCCCCACATTGGGCTCTGTGCTGCCAGCTCGGAACCTGGAGCTGTTTCGGATTCTGTGTCTCCTTCTCTCTGCCCCTCCCCTGCTCCTGCTGTCTCTCTTGCTTCAAACATAAATAAGGATTAAAAAAAAAAAAGAAATATAAATGAAAACAAAATCCTGCAGTGAAAGGAGACACTCATGTCCCCTCACAGCTCAGTGTGCGTGGGCTCTGGGCAGCTCTATAAACATAACGGGCAGCATATGCCCTACAACTAGGGTGTTCTACATTTCTTTATCAGTGGAAAACAAAGTCTTGATATCTGAACTGTACAAACAGTTCCATAGTAGTCTCCTTGGAAAAGTGTAGAATCAAATGTGTGACAGTAACAAAACTGACATACAAAAGAACATTTGAATAGAGAAGGCAATTCACAGCATTTATTCAAGTTAATCCATTTCATTCAATAATCTGCCATATTGTTGCTGTCGCCATTACTGTACTATTGTCGTTACTATTTCTCTTTAGAGAGCGCCGTGCTTTTAAAAAATCTGGGTTGGATTCCCATGACACTTAATCCATGATTAAAAACCTTTCTCTTCACCAAAAGGCGACCCTTCACCATCAGAGAAACTGGAAAAACTGAGACTTAGTTGTAGGAAGTGATCGCCACCAGAAACAATTCATAGTTCATCACCTTTCGGGGCTGCACTCTTACGTGGGGGCCTCTTCTGAAGCGAGGGGGACTGCCTCTCATAAATGCTTGCTTAAAACAGACAAGATGCCCTCCTGCATCATACAAGGAAAATACGGTCTAGGTCCTGGAGAACAGGTCCTCCTGAAAAAGCATCTTAATGGCTCCTAGGTGACTGAGTCATTCTGCCAAGGTCAGGGAGCAGAGTCAGTGACCCTCCTGCCCTGACCAGTCAGTAGTAAGAAGGCCCAATCAGGTGAATGGGAGAGGTAGTCAGTAGCTTCCAGTTAGCTGGCTCAGGAACGTGTGTGTTGGAGTAAGCCAGAGCTGGAGGGAGATGTTACAGGGTCGGGAGGAAACGACTAAGAAAAAGAGACAGGCTTCCTACAGGGGGACCCACAGAGAGGTGGTGCTACCAGCCAAGGGCGCCCTGTGATTCTCTCTGAGAAGGGAGTACACTGAGTGGGCTCTGCAGTTTCCATAGAACTGGGATGACACCGAACACGTGGAAAGTGACGTCAGTTTCCATCCTTCATTCAGGAAACACTATTGGGACACCTGTGTGCAAGGCAGTGGGCCAGGAGCTGAAACAAAAACCTAAGATGTGATCCCGACCAGAAGGAGCGTTCCAGCAGTGGCCTTCGGACCCCTGCACACCAGTGTGCTATGTCCTAGAGGCCGCGTGGAGGGAAGGCTGGCTTCGGGCGGGCAGGATCAGAGGAGGCGTTCCCCAATCCTGTCCTCTCGCACTCAGCGTGTGCTCTGTGGCTCTGTGTTACTGCTCGGCCTGGCCCATTCCACGCACCAGTTCATCTTTCTGATCTTTCTTGGTGGTGCGAGAAAAGGAAGTTCGAGAGGTTAGGATCCTGCTTCACTGATGCCTACTGTGCGTGGAACTGATGCGTCGTGGAAATGTCACTCTGCCTTGGCTCAGAAAGGTGGAAAAAAACTGGGGGAGAGGCAAGCTAAGATGGGGTGATAAGGGCAGTATTTTAGTCAGAAGATGGGAGCAAAATTATACCAAAAACGAGCAATTTTAGGGCGTAGCTTCAACCAGACAGAATGAGCACCAGTCCTGCCAAGGACCTCAAGAAATAGATAGAAGCCCTGTCTGAGAGGCCAGTCTGCAGAACTGGGAAGCTTAAATCCTTTCTTGTTCTGAGTCAGCTCAACCAGAGCATATGAAATAATGACTAACTAGAGAACTAGAGGGTCTTAAACTACCGGAAAGTAGAAACATCAAGTAAAGCCAGTATCTACCTTGCCCCCAAAATAGGAACGTTGAAGGTCAAAAGTGTAGGGAAAGCACTGAAAATCTTCCTTAAGTTTGTTTTTGGCGTTTTGGTCTGTAAGCAATTAAGATGGAGAGAGACGCCACCCCAAAGAGGAAAGTCTGTAGGAACCAGAGGACTTGAGCCCGGCCGTCCATGATGCCTTTAGACCTAAAAATAAGAAAGAGAGAAACTTAACCACCAGAATTTATGGTTTCATAAGAGCTAGTCTTCCATTTTTAATTTATTATTTATTTAAAAAAATTTGTTTAATTTTTGTTTTTGAGAGAAAGAAATACAGAGCACAAGCAGAGAAGGGGCAGAGAGGGAGGGAGACACAGAATCTGAAGCAGGCTCTAGGCTCTGAGCTGTCAGCACAGAGCCCAATGCGGGGCTCAAACCCACAAATTGTGAGACCATGACCTGAGCTGATGTCGGATGCTTAACCGACTGAGCCACCCAGGTGCCCCTAGTTGTCCATTTAAAAAATATATATATATTCCTTCTGTCTACTTTTACTAGGTTTATTTTTGCCATTATCCTCCAGTTTCTTAACTCATATGGTTAGTTCATTTATTTTCGTTTTTCTTATCCATTTAGGATGGTATGTACAGTCTTCCTCAGTCGCAGTCTGGCTACTGCCTAGGGCAATGGAATTATAAAACTGTTTTCTCCTGGGACTCTGATGAGCCAATAAGGTTGAAAAGCACTGGGATGCCTTTAGAGGAAGAGTTTTGAAGGTAGACCAAATGTAAATCCTAGCTCGGCCAGCTACCAGCTGTGACAGCTGGACAAGCCACTCCTCTCAAAAACCGAGTATCAGTATGAGTATCACATCAAGTTTGGGGATGATTTAGAAGATAACACACACCACGTGCTTAGTCAAAAGCCTGGCTCACATAAATAATAAAACACCTGGCTGCAGCCATTCAAACTGCTTAAAACAGCTCAAAAGAAAATGGCCAGGGGCGCCTGGGTGGTTCAGTCGGGTGGGGGTAAGCGGGTAAGCCTCTGACTTTGGTTCAGGTCATGATCTCACAGTTCGGTTCGTGGGTTTGAGCCCTGCGTCGGGCTCTGTTCCGACAGCTAGCTCAGAGCCTGGAGCCTGTCTTCGGATTCTGTGTCTCCCTCTCTCTCTGAACCTCCCGTGCTCTGCTCGTACAGTGTCTCTCTGTCTCTCAAAAATAAAGAAAAAACATAAAAAGAAAAAAAAAAAGAAAATGGCCTAACGGAAATGAATGGCTTGCTGGTCTCATCTGTATATAAAGAAGTCTTGTGTGGATGACTTCTAATTTACAACAGGATACGCAGAAATGATATTGTTTCCCACACTAACGGATTAAAGGAGAAAAATCATATGATCATCTGGATACATGCAGAAGCATCTGAGAAATTACAACATCCATTCTGAACACAAGTTCTCAGCTAACTTAGAAACCAGATGGAACTTCCTTACTCTGGTAGAGGAGGGCCACGTGACTAGAAAAAACATGGGGCAAATTTGAAAGCTTTCCCTTTAATCAGCAACAACACAAGGGCCAGGAGATATGAGGAACTGATGTTCATGCAGTATTATTTATAATAATAATAAAACTAGAGACTCAGAAGTCCATCAGAGGGGGGATTTGTGAAATAGAGTGAGGCACAGCCATATAACAGAATACTATACTCTAATAAAATGAATGAGGCAAATCTATGGGGGTAGACATGGAAAAACTGGCATATGTGACAATGGAAAAAGTGACAGAAGAATATCACGGTGGCTCTGAAGTCAAACATATAGTCCAGTCTTATCTCTGGTTAAAAGCGATTCACCAATTCCTTTTTATTTCTGGATAGTGTGATTTGGGAGGTTACAAATATAGATTCACTTAAATTCATTCATTCACTTATAATTCAAATGGAGTATTTATTCTGAGGTACAATGACAAGTGATATACTGCAGCATGTGAGACCATAAAGAAATAATTTCAAGAGCGTAATAGGAGTGACCTAAGCTCTCCATGCCTCCTCTTCTACCCTTCAAAGACTTGGATGGCAAGATGTCAAATTTGCGTCTTTTGGTTTTCACTGGAGGTTCCAAATGCCAATAACAGAACGGGTGTCAGATACTCCAACAATGTAAATTTGAGGGGTTAGACCACACACCTCCAAGCTAAGGTTCCAAAGCAAGGCGGAAGGGGCCATTGCACAGGGGTACAGTGCTGCGGCATTTCCCATCACAAGTCAGACTCAAAGAATCGCTTCAAGAGAACCACCCAGAGAGCTTGACTTGAGTACCCTGGAAATTAGGAGAAGAGATTAATCTCTGATTCTAAAGTTTAAAGACTCAGGTATAGCTTGAGACGCCTGGGCGGCTTAGTCGGTTAAGTGTCTGACATCAGCTCAGGTCAGCATCTCACAGTTCATGGGTTCAAGCCCCACATTGGGCTCTGTGCTGAACACTTGCTCAGAGCCTGGAGCCTGCTTCAGATTCTGTGTCTCCTCTCTCTGCCCCTCCTCCACTTGCACTCTGTCTCTCAAAAATAAATAAATGTTAAAAAAAGTATTCTTAAAGACTCAGGTATAGCTTGCCTAATGGGAGACAGAAGATACACAGCTGCAATGAAGTGCATGTATCTGCATATTTCTCCCACTGGAAGGATAAGGAAGCTGTTACTGTGAGCCCTCCAGATCTGGTGAAGGTCACAGGCATGGGTGGGCTTACAAGGGACCCTGCCCCAGAGGCCCTCATTGAAGGGTAGAAGAGATCTCAGTAAAAGAAAGATTCCCCTCAAACAGATCCTGAAGGGCAACTGCAAGAGGCAGGCTGGCGGTGGCATCTGAAGGAACCATCAGGGGAAATGCAGAAGGGAGAGCCCCAGCGATGGCCGGTTTCTCAAAATTCCACCGAGGCTCTGCTGGGGAAAATGAGCCAACAAACGGGCAGGCAACATCCGCAGCCCGCAGCTGCCTGACCACGAGGCGGACCGTGCCCGGTCTCCCCTAATGACGCCCACCGTCCCACAGTGGCGGGCCCCGAGCTGCTGTCACTATCAAATAGGACAAAGGAGGTGGCCTGAGAGAGAAGGCACCAACTACACTCTCTTCCCCACAGCAGGCTCC
>PJEM01003772.1:112641-173691 GCA_004023845.1 Helogale parvula
AAGGATAAAGCACCTTTCTGCTCCTCTCCTAGAAAGCCCAGCTTGTTTCATAAACCAGAAGAGAGAGTGATCTCATCTATTTATTTAAAGCACTCGGCAAGTATGCACCCAATAAATATTAATTGCTTTTATTATCAAAACACAGTTGTCCTAAAATATCTCAGTTCTCACCTTTAGAATACAACAATAACAGAGATGATAGTTCATCTGGGCCAGAAAAAAATTAGTTGCAAAATAAATTTGGCATGACGGTAATCAGCGCTTCGTGACGGCATGCTGTCTGTACGTGCTTGCGTAAGTCCTAATGTAAAGGACTTTCCAAGTATGCTCACATAGTATTAACTTACACTGGCATCTGCTGAGTGGGGTCCAGCCCAGAGGCTTTCTTTTTTTTAACTTGCAGAATTAACCCAGAATTATTTGTGGAGCTTGAAAACAAATAACATTCTCATTTCTGAAACAAGGCCTATCACATCAGGATCTCTTGAGAAGGTTCCTCAGTCGATTCAGTCTTGAAACTAGGACTGAGGATCACTGGCCTATGTCAAAACCTTGGCTCTTTTTCTTTTTTTTATTAAAAAAAAATTTTTTTTAACATTTAATTATTTCTGAGAGAGAGAGAGAGCATGAGCAGGGGACAGTCAGAAAGAGAGGGAGACACAGAACCTAAAGAAGGCTCTAGGCTCTGAGCTGTCAGCAAAGAGCCAGATGTGGGGCTGGAACCCATGAACTGTGAGATCATGACCTGAGCCGAAGTTGGATGCTCAACCGACGGAGCCACCCAGGTGCCCCTAACATGGCTCTTTTTCAAACTAGAAAGCAAACTCCAGATCTTTTGCTCTAGTTGGGACTATTCAGAGAAATTTTTTAAAAATGAGAAAAACCATCTAAATTAAGTTGCTCAATGATTGACTAGCCAACACAAATGAAATGAATCCATTTGTTATATATTTACTGAGTACGCCCTCTGGGCTAGGCTCACTATTAGACGTGGAGATTCAACCCTACTCTGAGAATGCTCTTGGCCTACAAGTGCATGAATTATTTAAATGTGGCTACTCTTAACTTGTATCAGATACCAAGAGAAAAATGATAAAGACCTACTAAAAATAGTTACTTGCAAAAAAAAAAAAAAAGACAAACAAAAAACCCCAAAACACCCCCTAACACTTACTTGCACAAAACCATGGCATACAAGGCCTCTCCCACATGAATCAGCCAGGCAAGCCAATACCTGAAACACAAGTCAGTCTAGCTTAAGGTCACGGTTATCTGCTGATGAAATCGAACACGGAATCCTCAAAAAGAAAGGGGCCTTAATGTGAACTAGCAACAGTCTTAGATGTCCAAAGGCAAGGGCAGGCCTTCCAGGTCTGCAGTAGGGCTGGAGCTGCAGGGACCGGACCACATCCCACTTCCCGAGCTCTCCTTACCCATTGTGCAGGAGCGTGTGATGATGGGTCACCAAGTACTGAGTGAAGAGGCCCAGGGGCCCTAGGCTCTGGTAAGGGATACTCTGAGGCCAGAAGACAACCCACTGAAAGAGAATCAGAGGCACAAAATACCTATTTGGTCACTGAAATCAGCACATGTTTATTTAAAAAAATTTTTTAAATGATTTTATTTATTTTTGAGAGAGAGAGACAGCGTGAGGAGGGGAGAGTCAGAGAGAGAGGGAGACACAGAATCTGAAGACAGGCCCCAGGCTCTGAGCTGTCAGCACAGAGCCTGACACGGGGCTCGAACCCATGAATTGCAAGATCATGACCTGAGCTGAAGTTAGACGCTTAACTGACTGAGCCACCCAGGCGCCCCAGCACATGTTTATTTTTGAGAAAAACTATGAAATAATCCTGATTCTACAAAAACAACTGAAGACCAAGGAAACTCTGAATTAAGTCATCTGGGTTCCCATTCTGCTCTGCTCTTCTATTTTCTTTCCTTCCTTCCTTGCTTCTTTCTTTCTCCTTCCTTCCTTCCTTCCTTTCAAGTTTTATTTATTTTAGGAGAGATAGAAGACAGTGCGAGCAGGGGACGGGCAGAGAGTGAAGGAGAATCCCAAGCAGGCTCCACACTGTCAGCACAGAGCCTGATGTGGGCATTGAACTCACAAAACTGTGAGATCATGACCTGAGCCTAAATCAACAGTCAGGAGCTTAACCGACTGAGCCACCCAGGAGCCCCTCCACTGAACATTTCCTAAAAGCTATTCTAGTGGGAAATTTACACCCAGGAGCTATGTGGTTATCAGACTCAGAGTCCAGCCTGGATGACTTCTATTCTAAATGAATTCCACCCAAAACATTATTTTATACAGGTTATTAATAAATGTTTAAGTTTCCACACCTTGGCTAGCTTCTTTACTGCAGAAGCGATGGCTTGAACTAAACCCCCATTTAACTCAGAATTTCTTTCTCTTCTTTCACTTTTCCTACCTCTACAACTAGGAATGATCCACCTCAGAGAGCTGAAAAATATGTGAGTCAAGTTTGTGAAGTGCTAACAGCAACTACCTAATCACATTAGGTTTGGTAATGGATCAACTTTCCTTGAGTCTCTATATTGTAACCTCTGCCAGATTTTTCTAAGAATAATTGCCAACAGATAAGTCCAAAACGTATTGTCTTGTTCAGATCTCAGGCAAGGGCAGTCCTTACAGCTCCCAAATATGAGTTACACATCTAAAATTTAAATAAAGCTTAAACTATCACTGCACCCTCCAAAACCAAAAGGAATGGAAGAGGCAGCATCTGGCAGCCCTATAATGTCCCAATTTGAAGTCCCCAAACCTTTCCTCCATCTATTTTCTAACTAGTCAGGAACGCAGAACCAGAAAATCCCAGTTTGATCCCTCCATTGTACATATGGGGAAGTCAGAGCCAAGATCAGATTTGACAACATACAACACTGTGGACACAACACGCTTCTAAGCCCCAGTGTCCAAGGGTCAAGATTCAAATAGAGTTGCCTCTCTACCTACTCCTCAACCTGCTTTTCCAGGCGTCTTTCCTCTTATCCTCTAAACGAACTGTCAGCCAGACAAAAGTCGCTCCTCCTCTCAGCAGAGATCCTGTCTTCCTGATCCCACATCTATGCCTTAACATTTATATCCTCTCTATCTCTTCTTTAGGTTTATCCCTGTTTTCCAAACCAACTGTCTCAAACATTCTGATTCGGAAGCCCTATCCTGGGCCGGCAGGTCGACGGCAGCCTGTCAACGTGAATTCTTCCTCGGTGAACTCTCCTCACGCTCGGTTTTGCCGCAGTAAGCGCACAGGGGCGAAGACTCAAGGCAGAACCGCTGCGGCGGAAACCATCCCATGAGCCCACCAACCTTCCGCTTAGACCAGTAACCTAGGCAACCACCGGGCGCGCAAGCGCAAGACCTCGCTGCCTGAGCACCCCTCGCCCTACGAGGGCCTCGCGGGCCAAAACAATGCGCCAACCCCTCCCTAAGCCTCACCGCAAAATAGCCCAGTCCCAGGACGGTGACCAGCGAGGGCAAACGTCTGGCTCGACGGAAGTAGGCAGAAGCAGCCCTGCCGGCCTCGGACTTCGTCACCACCATCTTGAAAGATCTATACACTGAATCGTGGGATGGGGAACCGCCCCCGCCCCCATCCCGACAAAACCTGGAAAGCTGGTTTCTCAGGACCGCGAGAACCAGGAAAGGCGCGGGCACACGAGTGCGCCTGCGTCTTTTTCTTCGGGCCAGGTCCCCTCCCACTGAGCTCCGAGCCCGACTGCGCCTGCGCGACCCCTCCGGCCCTGCTAGCTTGCGACCCGTGCTCGGAGCAGCGCTAGCTCAGCTCTTGGACCGCTCTGGACGGCCGCTACCCTTACCGTGTAATACCCAAATGAAAGAATGATGACGGTGAACCAGAGCAGACTGCCCCTCTGGAAGTACGCTTTACTGCCGGCCGCTGTCCCCATCTTTGCAGCACAGCTGCGAGACTGCGATGGGGGCGCGGGGAGGGGAGGCGGGGCGGGGCCTGGGCGGGGTCTGGTCGAGCGCTCCTCCCTTCTTGCTCCTTGCTCCCGCGAGCCTGAGGCACCTGCGGATTGGGAAATTCGGACAGCGAGGCTTGCTGGGCGATTGGGAAACTCGGACAGCGAGGCTTGCTGGGCTCTGGCCTGATGGGGCAGTCATCGTCTCGCAGGGAAGACCCCGCTCTGTGTGGGTCTTTCCTCCTGGGCTTAAGAGGAAAATGTTGGAATACATGATGCTTTCCGCCTCCAATAACCACGAGTCCGAGGGAATGGACGCTCTTCCTCTTCATTAGTGAAGATGTATAGAATCGTACAGCGCAGCACTTAAGAGCAGGGGCTGTGGAATAGACGACTTGGGTTTAAGTCCTGCCAGTGCCACTCATTTGTGGCGTAAGCGCACAGAGTCAGTATTAAATAAGAAAAAAAATCAACTGAGTAATTGATCAAATTGACTTTACTGAAGGATTCTTGAATGGGGCAGCACCCATCTAGCAAATCAAAAGGAACTCTGCTGAGTTGCGGAGAAGAAAAGATTTTTTTGTTTTGGGGTTTTTTTGTTTTAAGGCAGAGAAAGGGAATTTAAAAAGAACTTTATTAGCAAGGATTGCATTGTTTTAGGCAATGTCTCCCTGCCAAAAGGAAAGGGGTTGACCAAGAAAGTCCATTTTAGCTGGTTGAAGTTTACATGGGGAGTGGGGTGGAGAATGGAGCTGCAGTTACGTTAGGTATTAAGTCTTGAGTGGGGTCTTAGTTTCTCCCTCTGTAAAATGGGGATATATCTATTCCTACCTCAGGGCTTTTGGGTGGATTAAATGAGTTAATACCTACCTATAGTAACAGCACTCGCAAAAGTGTCTCGCCGGTAGTGCTTTATAAGTTTTGATTATAATTACTGAGCCCTTGTGTCAGGCCCTGGGCTAAGTGTGATTCTGAAAACAACTCGGCGCAGTAGATTATTGTCCTTCACAGGGAAGAAGAGGAAACAGCACATAGAAATGTTCAAAGTCATGTAAGTGGTCAGGACTACTGGAAATCAAGTGGTAGCTGAATGTTCTGGCACTCAAGGACTCTATGAGGTGTAGAATATTTCCATAACTTATTCAGTTGACATGGAACAGCCGAGGTTCTGTTCCCTCATTTTTTTTAACATGAGTGTATTGGACTACTTTTATTTTTTTAATTTTAAAGTTTGTTTATTTTGAGAGAGTTGTTTATTGTGAGAGAGCACACATGCATGTAAGTGCGAGAAAGGGAGGAAAAGAGGGAGAGAGAGAGAGAATGCCAAGCAGGCTCTGCACTGTGGGGCTTGAACCCATGCACCATGAGATCATGCCCTGAGCCAAAATCAAGAGTCCTGTGCTTAACTGACTGAGCCACTCAGGCACCCCTGGGCTCTGGTTTGAAGAATGAATTCCACAGGGCACCTGGGTGGCTCAGTTGAGTGTCCAACTCTTTATCTCCGCTAGGTCTCAATCTCAGGGTCATGGGGTCAAGCCCTGTGTCGAGCCCTGTGCAGGCAGCTCAGAGCCTGCTTGGAATTCTCTTTCTCCCCAACTCATGCTCATGCTCTCTCTCTCTCTTTCTCTCTCTCTCTCTCTTTCTCTCTCTCTCTCTCTCAATAAATAGATAAATTTTATAAATAATAAACTCCATTCTATTCCATTGGTCCATGTGCCTGTTTTTGTGCCAATACCATACTGTCTTGATGATGACAGCTTTGTAGTAGAGGTTAAAGTCTGGGATTGTGATGCCTCCCATTTGGTTTTCTTCTTCAATATTACTTTGGCTATTTGGGTTTTTTTTGTGGTTCCATAAAAATTTTAAGATAGTTTGTTCTAGCTTTGAGAAGAATGCTGGTGCAACTTTGATGGGGATTGCACTGAATGTGTAAATTGCTTTGGGTAATAATGACATTTTAACAATGTTTATTCTTCCAATCCATGAGCACGGAATGTTTTTCCATTTCTTTGTGTCTTCTTCAATTTCCTTCATAAGTCTTCTATAGTTTTCTGCATACAGGTCTTTTACATCTTTGGTTAGGTTTATTCCTAGGTATTTTATGGTTTTTCGTGCAATTGTGAATGGGATCTGTTTCTTGCTTTTTCTTTCTGTTGCTTCATTTTTGGTGTATAAGAATGCAACTGACTTCTGTACATTGACTTTATACCCTGCAACTTTACTGAATTCATTGATCAGTTCTCGAAGGCTTCTGGTGGAGTCAATCGGGTTTTCCATATAGAGTATCATGTCGTCTGAAAAGGGAAAGTTTGACTTCTTCTTTGCCGATTCTGATGCCTTTTATTTCCTTTTGTTGTCTGATTGCTGATGCTAGGACTTCCAACACTATGTTAAACAACAGTGGTGAGAGTGGACATCCCTGTCATGTCTTTGATTTCAGGGGGAAAGCTCTCAGTTTTTCGCCATTGAGGATAACATTGGCTGTGGGCTTTTCGTAAATGGCTTTTATGATGTTTATGGTCGAATTAATCTTTGACAAAGCAGGAAAGAGTGTCCAATGGAAAAAGGACAGCCTCTTCAACAGGTGGTGTTGGGAGAGCTGGACAGCAACATGTAGAAAAATGAAATTAGACCACTTTCTTTCACCATTCACAAAAATAAACTCAAAATGGATAAAGGATCTGAATGTGAGACCGGAAACCATAAAAACCCTTGAGGAAAAAGCAGGAAATAGCCTCCTAGACCTCAATCGCAGCAATGTCTTCCTCGACACATCGCCAGAGGCAAGGGAATCAAGAACAAAAATGAACTACTGGGACCTCATCAAGATAAAAAGCTTCTGCAAGGCAAAGGAAACAATAAAAAAAACTAACAGGCAACCAACAGAATGGGAAAAGATAATGGCAAATGGCGTATCAGATAAAGGGCTAGAATCCAAAATATACAAGGAGCTCACTAAACTCCATACACGAAAAATGAATGATCCAGTAAAGAAATGGGCAGAAGACCTGAATAGACACTTCTCCAAAGAGGACATCCAGATGGCCAACAGGCACATGAAACGATGCTCAGTATCACTCATCATCAGGGAAATTCAAATCAAAACCACACTGAGATACCACCTCACACCAGTCAGAGTGGCTAAAATGAACAAATCAAGAGACTCTACATGCTGGTGAGGATGTGGAGAAACGGGCACCCTCCTACACTGTTGGTGGGAATGTAAACTGGTGCAGCCGCTCTGGAAAACTGTGGAGGCTCCTCAAAAAACTATCGATAGAACTCCCCTATGTCCCAGCAATAGCACTGCTGGGGACTTACCCAAGGGATACAGAAGTGCTGATGCATAGGAGCACATGTACCCTAATGTTCATAGTGGCACTTTCTACAATAGCCAAATCATGGAAAGAACCTAAATGTCCATCACCTGATGAATGGATCAAGAAGATGTGGTATATATATACAATGGAGTACTACATGGCAATGAGGAAGAATGAAATCTGGCCATTTGTAGCAAAGTGGATGGCCCTCGAGGGTGTCATGCTAAGCGAAATAAGACAGGCAGAGAAGGACAGATACCATATGTTTGCACTTATAGGTCTAACAGGAGAGACCTGGCAGGGGACCATGGGGAGAGAAGGGGGAAAGAGAGCTGGGGAGAGTGAGGGACACAAATCATGGGAGACTATTGAATACTGAAAACGAACTATGGGACTGAAGGGGAAGGGGGAGGGGGAGGGAGGGGGGTGATGGTCATGGTGGGGGACACGTGTGGGGAGAAGCACTGGGTGTTATATGGAAACCAATATTGATAATAAACTATTAAAAAATAAATAAATAAATTCCAGAAATGTGATGCAATCCATTTCCCAGATAAATCTCAGTACCTATCAACATTGACGTTACCAGTCCTATGCAACTTTTCTTAGTACTAATTTTTTCCCATCACACCACTTTCTTGGTTCTCTTCTCTCTCTAATATCCTGTGCTTTCTCAGCTTTTTACTTCTTGTCCCCGAGACACAGGTTTTCCTATGATCTTTTTATTTACATAATACCTTTGAGATTCAATTTTTGCCTCCACCTGGATGATTCCAGCCTTAATGTCTCCAGCCTTAGCCTCCCTCTACTTGCCTTCTGGTCACCTTTACTAGTGTCACACCACACTTAAAAGATACATCCACTATTATCCACAGAGTCAGTCCTCACCAAGGCTCCCCCGTTTATGTTAACAGCCACTTCCTTCTTCCAGGAATCCACATTCCTTCCCGCCCACCTTTGGCTGCCCTCCTAGCTAGCCAGCTGCCAAGAGTTCTATTGATTGGGTAACATTACTTCTCATTCTTCTGGATTAAATCATGGCTTAATTTCTACTGCCTTCCTCAGTCATTCCCTCCTCTGTTCTACCACTTCAATCCACATGCAATCCCTTCATCAAATCTGACGCACAGTAAGTACCCTACAAAGTACAGTTCTAACCAAACCTTTATGTTACCAAAAGCCTTCAAGAACTTCCCTAGTTTTAGGGTATTGTTTTTCAGTATATCTCTTCTGGCATTAGTCTGCAGCAAGAGAGATAATAGGAGAAATAACTCATGTTAGGGTAAACGTTGTTGAGGCAAAATGGCTAGAGTCAAAGAGCTATGGGAAGCCAGATTCTAACTTCATATCTTCCACCGTCATGCTCTGAGCCCAGCAAGTAATGTAGTTCCCCGTGCCTCCTCTCTCCACACCCCTGATTATGGTGGGGAAGAGTGGTATGGTCATAACCAAGGGTCTTCCCATTAGACCATCATGCACACACAAAGAATCCAAATGAAGGTACAGAAGATCTTTACTCAGATGTGAGTCACTTATGTCAATTCATAAAGAACACAGAGCTAGGGGGCGCCTGGATGGCTCAGACACTTAAGTGTCCGACTTTGGCTCAGGTCATGATCTTTTGGTTTGTGAGTTCGAGCCCCAATGATGCCTCAGAGCCTGGCACCTGTTTCAGATTCTGTGTCTCCCTCTCTTTCTGCCCCTCCCCAGATTATGCTTGCTCTCTCTCTCTCAAAAATAAACGTAAATTTAAAAAAATTTTTAAATTAAAAAAAAGAACACATAGTCAACTGAAGATGTCAGCTGGAGATTCAAAAGGGTTTCCTCTTGGGGCATCTGGGTGGCTCAGTTGGTTAAGTGTCTGACTTGATCTCAGGTCATGATCTTGCAGTTTGTGAGTCTGAGCCCCACATCAGGCTCTGTAATGACAGCTTGGAACCTACTTTGGATTCTGTGTCTTCCTTTTCCTGTGCTCTTCCCCAAGCCTAAAAAATAAATAAATGTTTAAAATTTAAAAAAAAAAAAAAGGGGGGGGGTCCTCTCAGAAATCAGGGAATGGTTGTTTGGTTTACAACCAACAATAGTTCATTATTCATATGTCTATTCAGGCTGAGTTCTATACCTAGAAAGTACATTTACCTGTAATTTCCTTGGATTTATGATCATCTTGGATTTGGAATTTCCCACAGATGTCTCCGCTCAGTCACTGCCCCAGAGCTGCCCTTCAGCAACTTACCCCTTCCCTTCCTACCCAGTACTCAGTGTTATTTTGTTTCTAGCCCTTTCCTTATCTGACATTATTTAATGATTTGCTGCCTTGTTTATGTTCTGTCCTCCCCACCCTTCCATGCTCCTGCCCATTAGATCTTGTTCCACTGGGGCAGGGATTAATAGCATTGTGCTCACCGCTGTCTCAGGATTTAGAACGGCACCTGAAATGTGGCAGATACTTAGTAATTTTCTAAAATGTAAATGAGTACCTTTATTTCTAAGTATACACTGTAATTTATTAAGGTATAAAAATGATCTAACCAAATATTTTCTATAATATCATTGAGAGAAGATGTAATAAACAGCTAAATTGATATGCAAGTAGCATATCACTTGTTTATCATGGAGATTCCGTAAGTATTTGAGAGTTTTGAAAATGCTTTGTATTCCTGGCCAACTTAAATCTTTCTCTAATCTTAAAATTACAAAATTTTTTCAAATGTTTATTTATTTATTTTGAGAGAGAGATTTTTTATTTTGAGAGAGTTTTAGCTTGGTCTTCAATATTCACATGTTCTGTCACATTTGATAAGTTTAGGAAATCAATATTTAAAGGTCATATAGTTGAAGTAGTATTAGAACTATTAGAAGAATTCAGGAAATGGAATTAGAACAATTTTTCTTTAAATGGAAACTCCTACTTGTAGTGCAGAAGACAATTTTAGCATGGATTATTAAACTCAAGCTGGTAGCTTTAGCTTGAATTAATAAATAGAGAAATAATCCAGAGGTGAATGGGTGGCTCATTCAATTAAGCGTCAAGTGCAGCTCAGGTCAGGATCTCAGAGTTTGTGAGTTCCAGCCCTGCATCGGGCTCTGTGCTGACAACTCAGAGCCTGGAGCCTGCTACAGATTCTGTCTCTTTCTTCTCTCTGCCCCTCCCCTGCTCAGACCGTGTCTCTCTCCCAAAATAAAATAAAGATGAAAAATTTTTTTAATATTTGAAGCCTGACTAAATACACTGTCAGCATTAAGCAAAGTGAGTTACACTATAAGTCATGCTATATTCCTATTAATATTAAAATATTTTGAGGCACCTGGGTGGCTCAGTCAGTAAAGCAGCCGACTTTGGCTCAGGTTGTGATCTCAAGGTTCATGGGTTTGAGTCCCGCGTCAGGCTCTGTGCTGACAGCTCAGAGCCTCAACCTATTTCTGATGCTCTGTCTCCCTCTCTCTCTGACCCTCCATGACTCACACTCTGTGTGTCTCTCTCTCAAAAAAAAATAAACGTTAAAAAATAAATAAAATATTTTGTCCGTGTCGTTAAGATTATGGATCATATAAAAGTTGTCAAATACTAAAATGTCAACCCGTCTCTAAATCTTAGTGTATATAAACAGTATGGGAAAGTATGTAGTATAATGCCTAGAAAATACGTGGTGTTTGGAAATATTAATATGAATGAAATACTAGATAGAGGACCAGAAATAGATGACATGATGTGTGACACTAGTCAGCCACAGACCACAGATCTGTCCGTGAGTGTTACTCCCGGAGAATCGGATCAGGTAGGACTGAAATGTGACTGAGGCAGCCTTTGTTTCTCTTACACAGCCTGGTTAGAGTTGAGAATTGTTAAGGTCACATCTAAGTAGCAGCATGTATTTTAACAAATAATTTTAATCATGCATTTTGATGAACTAAAAATGACAACATTTTAAACTTGGACCTATTTTCCTATTGTTTAAAAGAAGAAACTTGATGTCCGTGAGTCTGCCCTGGTTTATAGGACATTCTTCCCATCACAGCTGAAGACTGCAGTAGTGTCTATAGAACAATTCACCAACCTCACCTTGGTGAGGGCACGTTGATCTGACTGTGTTTGGGGTTTATATATTCAGTAACTCAATTTTCTTGGTTCACTCAAAGGATGATTGGGTTTTTGATTCCTGATTGTCAAAACCACGAGTGACCATATGAACTAAAATGCCAATACCATATACTAGTACTTCTGGGGGGCTGGCGAAAAGGAGCCTAGATAAGGCAGAGGACTGTTACAATAGACTGGATTAACAGAAGGAGGCTTGAAAGGGACGGCGTATTTAAAGACATTGGTGCAGTTGTGATGAACTCACCAGTGTCCTATAAAATCATTTTACCAACATTCTCTGAACACTTTTGAGAAGACAATAACGAGCTTTGTAACCATAGGAAGACGTCTTATTTTAATGGACCCTTGAGGTTCTTTCTAAAATCACCAAACCTATTTATCTGAAAGCTTAGGGCCAGATTACTAGTCCTAGCTCCTACTGAGCTATTGAATTCGATTCTAGCTGCTAGATAATCAATCCACTTCTAGGCTTTTGCATAAAGCTATCAGGTGATCAAATTGCTTTTGAGTATATTGGGGTCCCTTCAGAAAAATTATTAACTGAAACCTTATTTGTTTGCAGGATATTTGTTGCATATGGGCTTTCCCTGGGGAAATATGGAGCCTTTTCTATTGATTTATTCGATGAGATAACTATATTTAAGGATTGCATCACTATGATTTTCCTAATAATATTGCCTTTCTATTCTGATCATTTACTATGGATTTAAGGCCAATTATGCTTAAAACTTGGAGATGGTATGGTGAGAGTCTTTAGTTTCTGGGAGAAGAAACTAAACTTGAAATTTGAGCAGAGTAAAACATTTTAAAGAGAGCAAGCTCAATTAATCATTAGGAATGACTCTTCAAAGGGGCGCCTGGGTGGCTCAGGTCCTGATCTCTCAGTTTGTGGATTCTAGCCCCACATCAGTCTCCCTGCTGGCAGCGCAGAGCCTGCTTCAGATCCTGTCCTCCTCTCTCTCTGCCCCTCCCTTGCTTGTGCACTCTCTCTCTTAATAAATAAATAATTTAAAATATAACGTTTTAAACCTTTCCTGGTAAAAACTTGTGGATCGTTTGATAAATGACAATTTCTTCAGGTGAGTGTGTCCTTCTGATCCAAACTGGATTCACAGCCTAAAAGGGAAATTTCATTCTGAGATCAAATGAAGCAATTCTTGATCAATCTAAATGAGAGTAAGTTTTATATCTCCTCATATGTTCAGACAATTCAAAAGTTTATTAATCAATATGAGCTTCATCATTAAAAGAACAACAGCATATTTGAATTGACATATGGTGTTTATTAAACTAACAAAAATGGAGTAGCGTTTGGGTTCAATTTCATATAATATTACTTACGTTAACTTTCTTGCTCAGAATTGATTTTTACTTTTTCTAAAGGGCTCATGATCAACTTTAGGAAACCTCAGATTGATCCCTTTTGGAAAACAAGGAATATATTATTTCTTGTATCTCGGGCTTCATTTACAAATATATATATATATAAATATATATGTAATAATATGTAACATATGTAATTACATATATAAATATATATGTAATATAAATATATATGTAAATATTTATATATATATAAATATATATATACACATATCAGAATTAATAATACTTCACCTCCAGTTGAAGCATATGGAACTGTCATACTAAAGATTTTTGGAAGCAGCAAAATTTAGCTGTAAGACTAACATAAGATGTGAAATCTGCATTAAAAATTTAGTCTTGAAATGCCAGAGATTTTGAGAAAGAAAGTGGGAGGTGTAGGATATACGGAGGATAAGAATTTAAATGGCTGTACATTTTTCAAGATGCTTTTTGTACTTTAGGTTTTTAATTGACTGTATCATGTGTTTATATTAGGATAAATAGTTAGGGTTTAATCTATGATTCTTATTTTTGATATTTTATGGCTAAGAGAGAGTTATGTACTCTATGTAACATAGAGTACATAACTCTCCCTTAGAAGAAAAAGTCCTACATCAGAGCCATCTTCTCATAGCTGGCTTGTCAAAAGTGAACTTAAAAAAAAATCATGGGGTGCCTGGGCGGCTCAGGTCATGATCTCACACTGGGGAGTTAGAGCCATGCATCAGGGTCTATCCTGACAGCTCATAACCTGGAGCTTGTTTGTGATTCTGTGTCTCCCTCTCTCCCTCTGCCCCTTCTTGGGCTCCCACTGTCTATTTCTCTCATAAAGTAATAAATTAAAAAAAATTTTTTTAATAAAAAAAATTCAGGGGCACATGGGTGGCTCAGTTGGTTAAGCATCTGACTTCAGCTCAGATCAGAATCTCAGAGTTCCTGAGTTCGAACCCACATCAGGCTCCATGCTGACAGTGCAGAGCCTGCTTGGGGTTCTCTCCCTCCTCTCTCTGCCCCTCTCCCACTAGCACTTTCTCTCTCTTTCTCTCTCTCTCTCTCTCACAAAATAAATAAATAAGCTTAAAATAAAAATAAAATAAAATTCAGAGCTCAGTGCAAGAAACAAACAAATAAGCAAACAAACAAAAACCCAGCAAGGTCTCCTCTCTTTGAACTCCCCCTCCTCCTGGGTAACCAGGGTGGCTAAAGTTCTCATCCTCCTGCTGTCCTGTGTTGCCAGTCCCTCTAGGTTGGCAAAGAAATCTCTCACCCTTCACCGTTTCTGTCTTTCTTTTGGGTGGATTAGTACCTACACGTTGAAGATGATGGAGAAAATATAGGGAAAGAGTTTTACCATTGAGAGAGGAGAAAGAAACTTCTCAGCAAGATATTAAAATGAAAAGCCATGGAAGGAAAGTTAGACATTTTAACTGCATCTAGATTGAAAACTTCAGGCTTTAAAAAAAAAGTTTATTTATTTATTTTGAGAGAGAATGAAGCAAGTGGGGGAGGGGAAGAGAGCGAGGAGAAAGAGAATCCCAAGCAGTCTTGGCGCTGTTAGCACGGGGATCCACCCAGAGCTCCATCCCATGAACTGAGATTGTGACCTGAGCCGAAATCAAGAATAGGTCCCTGAACCCTTGGAGCCCCCCGGGGCGGGGGGGCCTGAAAAGTTCCTTCTTATGAAAGGCACCATGAAGGCAAAGGAGTTGGAAGAAGAGTAGAGTCTGCTTTTATGCAACAGGCCTGAGGGACAGAATGTAGAAAGGGGCCCACAGCACTGCCCCTGGCTAAATACAGATGGGCCCATCAGGGGACCCACCTAAAAATGTCCATAGGCTTTAACTGACCAATGGGTTACTTATAACCAGGCACAGTTACCAAAAAAGGGAAGATTCCATAAATACCCACACCTTCTCACCTCCCCTTTGAGAACAGCCCCACC
This sequence comes from Helogale parvula, assembly GCA_004023845.1. Lineage (NCBI taxonomy): Eukaryota > Metazoa > Chordata > Mammalia > Carnivora > Herpestidae > Helogale > Helogale parvula. The sequence continues at coordinate 127,319 of PJEM01003772.1, forward strand.
CACCGCCTCTGTGCAGACAGCCTCTCCTCTGCTGTCCTGGACACTGCTGCCTTGCAGTGTAGACAATAAATATCTATCTCCTTTGTTCTGCCTCATGTGAATTGGGGGGCTCTCATCTGATTGGGAGAGACATCCTGTGTAGACACCACAAGAAGGAATTCTTTGATGTATATAATCGACAAATGAGTAAAGGCTATAAATCAAACATCCTTAAAAAAGAGCACTTGAATGGCCAAGTAACATGGAAAGATGTTCAATCTTCATGGCAATTTGAGACGTGCAAAAGAAACCAAATAAGATACTATTTTTTTCCATAAGACTGGCCTACCAGGTATTAGGACACACTGTAGGGACAGCTGACTGGCTCAGTCTGTAATGTATGCCGCTGGTGATTTCAGGGTCATGTATTCAAGCCCCACATTCAGTGTGGACGAGTCACCTTAAGGTGACGACCGAGCAGCCATTATGCTGTAGGTGGGAGAACTCTGTGCACCGACGACCCCCACCCCTCACCTGCAGACCTGGAATATCCCTCGCCAGTTTGAAAACAGCCAATCATGAAGCTCCAGCTTCCCATCACCCTGACTGAGGAGGCAACCTATTCCATCCTGCCGCTTCCCTGAAATGTCCTTATTTGATAATCTGCCCTCCCAAGATCAAACCCAGAACCCCCTCACCCATAAAAACCACCGTCCATCGTCTACCAGGCACGACTTCCCTGACTCCCCACTCCCGGGGTCATGGGACCTCGCCCCGGGAATCGCAGATCCCAATAAAGGCTTTCTTGGCTCCATAACTTAGTCTCTTTCTTTCCTCTGTCTCTGCCTCCATCTATTAAATCTTACAGAGCCTACTTTAAAAAAAAAAAAAAGGAAAAGACACACTATAAAGAACTATAATAATCTAAAACATTTGGTATTTGAAACCCAAATGAATCCATGGGAAATGATACTTAAGAGACACACCTGATAAATATCAAACCACTTATTTTATGATCAAGGTAATATTTCAAATTAAGGAGAAAAAAGCGAATGATTCATTTGTAAGGATGCAGGTCTGATTCAGGTTTTCCCTCTGACCTTGAAGGTTAGCTAACACTATTAACATTTCTGAGGAGGGGCCTAAAGATGGAGGTTAAAACTAGTCACGCCCTACCTGGGGGTCCTAGTCACGCCCTACCTGAGGGTTTTGGGTCCACTCTGTAATTGGTTAAAGCTACTATCAATGATGTGATGCTATATTGATTGGACCCCTGTACCTGTGTCACAATTTCCTGTAACTCCCCCTTCCCAAACTCATAAAAGGCCCTGCCCCGCCATGTTCGGGGTTCACTCCACGTGGATCCAGTAAGTCTGTGAGCCCGAGTTTAGGCTGGCTGGGCCTAAATTCGTAATAAAGCCCTTTGCTTTTGCATGCGTGCTTCGGCCTCCCTGGTGGTCTCTGGCTTTTGGAGGCGATATTAAAATCTGGGCATAACACATTGAAGTAGGATGACTGGTTATCTATTTGGAGAAAAAGTATTTTAAACCCGACTCTCTTCCCTACACTAGTTCCTGGTGAGATGGGTGGGCATGAACTGAGGAAGCTGAATCCCCCTAAGTCCTGGGATCATGAGGGGGAGGGGACATCTAAACAAATGTATGGGAATCTGGACAGAATGTTTCGTGTCCTGAGAATTAGAAGCAATTTGTTGTTTGCAAGACGGAATAATGTGAAACTGAGTGAAGGAAGATGAGGCTGGAAAGGCAGGGTCCTGATCCCTAAAGGCATTAGGTATCAACCTGAGGAGTTTCAATCCCTGAGCCAAGGTGAGTCAGTGAAGATTTTTGTTTGTTTTAATAGGGAGGGTGAAAATGGTATCCATTGGATGCAGGTAAAATTGGAAGCAGGGAAAGCAGGGAAGTTGAAACAGAGATGAAGGAGTAAAATGGAGTCGCAGAAAAGGTTACATCATTCATTCAAATAGTCAGTAAACATTTGGCGTCAGCTGCAGTGCTAGGTCCTGGATCCAACTGTGGTGAAGAAGACAAATGAAGTCCTGGTGGGGACAGCAGAGTTCTCTGAGGGTCGGCAAATCAATAAGGATTCACGGGAGGCAGCCTAACTTAATCTTTTCATACAAAGGAACCCTTTAAAATTAAAGTTTAACATCCTGTGCTTTGGGAGAGGGGGGATGTAAACAGAGATTTGGACATTAACAAACAGAGGTCCTTAGGGCATTAAATTTACAAAGGAATGAAGGGGGCAGAGATTAGGAGTAGGGTGGGGGGGAGCTCTGGTGGGAAGGAGGGCATGTTTTTCCTACCTTAGAATCTTCAAAGGACCAGTCCTGACTGATGCTGATGATTAAATTTTGTGCAGAATCTTGGCCCATATGGGACTCTGATTTTTTTGTTTTTTTGAGAGCTTGTTTGGAGGATCTAGCAGGGGAGCGCAGCTACTCCTATACCCTTGACCGAAGATGGGTCCTCCTCCATTAGGGTAGGTCATCCTCTTCCACGGAGCACGCAGCTTCTGGAGGGACGCACAAGGAAAGGTGAGGGAGGAAGGGGACACCCGCCTAGCCAGCCAGATCAGCCGAATCAACCCTGGGGATCAATGGGGTGACAGATGTCGCAGCCAGATGGCCCTCACATCCTGATTTTTTTATTTTTAAATATGGGCTTGGTTAGTTAAGAGGTGGCATGAAATAAAAGTTCAATAAACGTTTTCTGTTGTCCTTACGGTTGTTACACTTGAGTGACCAAAGTTCCATGGTATGGGACGAAGAGGCGAGCAAATGGCTAAAGTTCAGTTTGAGAAAGTGCAATTCATTGAATGGGCAAATGACATGAAATCAACAAAACTCAGAACGCTCAAAGCCAATTTGTGGAATCATCAGTTTGCAACATCACCAAATGGATGGAGTGTGGCTTTATACTTTAGTGGAGACATGAAATACTTTGTCAGGCATGTTTACTTTTGGTCATGGAGTAGCTTTTCTGTTTATAGGAACAGTTTGTGACTCTTTTAACAAGTCATTTCCTGTTTGTCGACCTTCAGAATTTTTATAGGATTGTTTAACCTATTGTGTTAGTCTATTGTATTAGTTAGAGGTAGATATGGTTGTGAAAAAGCAAACGTTTATTTTTTGTTCCACAAATCCAGGTGTTGATTTCCAGGGCTGGTTTGGGGACTCCCATGGGACCCTTAGGCCTGTTCTCAGTTTACCCCCACTAAGCTTGTGGCTTCGTGGTCAACCCCTGCAGATATCCTCATGCCTGTGTAAATGATTTTATTCTTTTTTGTGGAATAGTACTGCACATTGCATACAATTCGGCAGAGATCAATGTCTCATGTGCAACCAGTATTTCAGTACGGGCCACTGGATGGACACAAATGAACATGCCTATCATTTCCCTTTGACCACACACACTGAGAAAGAAAAAGAAAAAGAAAAGAGTATCTCCTAGAGGCAAATGCAATGTCTTTGCAAAAAGAAAAAACGAACCAGATTTGGATATAATGAACACATCGTTGCTAATCTCTGCCTAGAACAATTGTGGCAGGAGAAGGGGCTCGGAACTATGTATGGGAGTAAGGGGATGAATGAAATACTGTTTCAAATATCTGTCTAGAGGGGCACTTGGCAGCTCCGTCACCTAAGTGTCCAGGTCCGGATTACAGCTCAGGTCTTGATCTCAGGGTCATGAGTTGAAGCCCTCTGTTGTGCTCCTTAGTATGAGTGAAGCCTACTTATAAAAAAAAAAAAATCTATCTATCTATCTATCTATCTATCTATCTATCTATCTATCTATATCTGTATAGAAGGAAAATGTTCATTACACCGGGAAGTAAGCAAAGTGGAGACCAACCACTTTGAGCATTGAAGCTTTACTTTTGATATCACAAAAACAATAGAGAAAATGAATACAAAATTCACTGGATCCAAAAAGTGGAGGAAAGTTCCCAAAATTCTTTGTGAGGCATGGGGGGGGGTGGAAAACCCAGAGAAAAACACAGAAGGACAACAAGTCTGGGAGCAGCACATTCTGAAACTCACCTACTGTTCTGGCTCCCCTTTTCATCTCCCTTTTAACTAGATGATTATTTGAAGCAAATTGCCACAGTAATCAGCTTGCTTTTGGTTATTTTGTTTTAAAAGTGCCTACAGCTTATTTCCTAGCACCTGAGGCAGATCTACTGGCCAGGAAGGCAGAGAGCAGGGACCAACCATAGTAGCTAGAAATGCCTGGCCTGGTTGGAGCTAAGAGCTTGCCTGAGGCCACGCAGCCTGGAAGGCAAGGCTACAGGAAGTCCTGGCCAGGTCAGCAAATCTCTGTTAGGCATTCTAGTAAGTTCTGACTTTTCCTTGTGAGTGATGATTGTGAGTTAAGTAGTAAAATTCCCTGGAATGCTGGTTTTCTGAGCACAGAGACTGTTGATGCAGAGCACGGTGTATCACAGGGCTCAGGGCATAGGACCTGGTGTGTGTTGGGCTCTTACTGTTACAGGGTATTTTTAAAAAGTTTAAAGGACTCAGTGGGAATCCGTTGAATCAAGCTTATTATAAGGAATCTGGGAGCTCCTGGGTGGCTCAGTTCGTTAAACATCTGACTAGATTTCGGCTCAGGTCTTGATCTCAGGGTCATGAGTTTGAGCCCCGCGCAGGGTTTTGTGCTGACAGGACAGAGCCTGCTTAGGATTCTCTCCTCTTTCTCTCCCTCTCTCTGCCCCTCCCCTGCTCATTCTCTCTCTCTCTCTCTCTCTCTCTCTCTCTCTCAAAATAAATAAATAAACTAAAAAGAAAAAAGAATCTGAAGTAAGAGAGTTTTCAAGAAAAATTAAAAAAAAGATTGATCAACAATGTTTGATTACTTAGAGAGGAAGATTAACCATAAGACTGGGCAATTTAGGGGCTGATTTGTTGACCTTTGCCAGCGATGTCCACACATGGAGTGGAGCAGAGGCAAGACTGCCTGGAGGTGAGACAGAATGTAAGGCAAGTAATGTAAGGATTGCAGGTGTCTGGTAAAAATGATTTGGGGAAGCAGCTTGAGGGAGGATGCACCTAGTGTGAATGCAAGGTACTGAGTGAACATAGGAAACAAAGACAGCTGATCTGAACTTTGAATTACGTGGGGTGGGGTACAGCAGAGAAATCAGCTGAGGTCCAGCCTTCTTTTGGTTTGCTCTGCTCTCTCCAGACTCCTCAGACCCTTCCAGCCCCCTCCCCCCAAATGTTTCCCTCAACTACCTCAGAGCATCCGCCACTGCCCAAACAAGTAGGAGTAGATACCAATGCCTCTGATGCCAGCGGCCAGCACAGGACCCACCTGCAGCCATAAATCACGGACAAGACTTGCCAGGAATTAATCTACAATCTCGAATCTGTTCCTCCTTCTGATTTTTCTTCACTTTGGTTGGCAACGCACGAACTGTCCTGGGATCAAGTCAGAAATATACGGCTCCTCTTTCAACCCGGCCATTCACTTAAACAATTAATATCGAGTAAATTTTTTTTAAAGTAAGCTGTATGCTGATCTGTGGAGCATGACACTTGAACTCACGACCATGAAATCAAGTTGCATGCTTTACCAACCGACCCATCCAGGCACCCCTTAATTTGCCCAGTTAAAACCCTTACCTCCATCCACTTGATGTTTCTCTAGGCATATTCCTATTTTTAGAGTTTGACCTGTCTGTGCTTTGATGTCCTCATATGTATATTGGGTTAAGAAATATATATCCAAAGGAAGCCGCTACAATTTAAGATAATGTATGAAAAATCTGATCTTTGGATCTGCCTCATAAATTTGTAGCGGTTTGATTGGTTAAATAGGAAGGGGATCATGTAGACCCCTTCAAATGCTGATAAAATCCTCTGAAACAGCTGTCAAACATGTGTTATGTTTTCCACACCTCGTCCATAAGAAACTTTGTCCCACACGTTTCGGAAGGTACCAAGTCCTACAGTTGTGTAGAAAACACCAATGGGCTGCAATGCCCTCAACTGTAAAGAGGTTTCTATCATCTCAAAGAACTGTTTAAAACGTTTTTTTTAATATTCATTTATTTTTGAAAGAGAGACAGAGCTCGAGTGGGGGGAGGGACAGAGAGAGGGAGACCCAGAATCTGCACAGAGCCCAATGTGGGGCTTGAATCCATGAACTGCGAGATCTTGACCTGAGCTGAAGTCAGAGGCTCACCTGACTATGCCACTCAGGCGCCCCTCAAAGGATTGTTGTAAGGATAAGATGAATTAGCAAATGATCTAATGGTCTCTAATCTTCATTCACTGTTAGTGTCCGTCTCTCCTGCCTCCAGCCTCAGCAGGCCTTGGTCAGGGATATGTCAAGCATTGTGGATCATCTGTGAGCCATATGAAACTTCTGTACTCATGTGGCCAGCGGTCTGTCACATAGTAGGGTGATAGTAACAAACATGAGGTCAGAGGTCAGATTGCCCCCATCAGAGGCTCACTGTGGTCTAAACCTCTTTGTCCTCAGTGTCCTCAAGTCAAAGTGGGGAAAAAATATTACCGACTTTGTCAGGGTATTAATGAGGATTAAGTAAAAGTAGATTTGGGTCTCCTGGGTGGCTCAGTTGGTGAGTTCAAGACCTGTGTTAGGCTCTGTTGCCTACAGCTCTGACCCTGGAGCCTGCTTCATATTCTTTGCCTCCCTCTCTCTGACCCTACCCTGCTTGTGTTCTATCTCTCTAGCTCACAAATATAAATAAACATACTTTTTTAAAAAAAAGTAGATTCAGTTTGTGCTTAATAAATGGAAACCAGGTTTTGAAAAGGTGGATTTGGTGAAGTAATCAAGGGGCATGCCTGGGGCTGGACAAGCCTGGGACAGGACGTCTGGGGCGGGGCATGCCTGGGGCGGGGCACGTATGGAGCAGGACATCCTGGGGCGGGGCGTGTCTGAGACTGAGTGTATCTGGAATAGGGCGTGTCTAGGGCAGAGCATGCCAGGCTGTCTGTAGGGCGTGGCGAAGATTGGCAGGTCCTGAGTGTATTAGTGCAGCTCCAGTGCTGGTCACTTCAGTACTCAGAAGGACCCTGGCTGGAGGTTCAACGGGGCTCCCAACGGTGAGTTTCTTTGGTGGGAGGCAGCCTACCTGATGCGCTGGTATTTGTAGGGTTTGTTTTTTCCTCTTTGAAAAGTGTAGCCCTGTGGGCTCACTCACTGATGTGACTACCTGTGGTTGCTCTACACTGCACTGAGGAAGTAGGGCTTTCTAAGAGGCTCTGGTATTTATTAATTTACTTATAGATTTATTTATGAAATATATGCTTTTAACGTTATTTATTTTTGGGAGAGAGAGACAGAGCACAGTGAGGGAGAGGCAGAGACAGAGGAGACACAGAATCCCAAGCGGCTCCGCACTCCGAGCTGTCAACACAGAGGAGACTCAGGGTTCAGACTCACGAACTGTATGTCATGACCTGAGCCAAAGTTGGAAGCTTAACCGACTGAGCCACCCAGACGCTTTATTTATGTATTTATTTATTTAATTTATTTATTATTACTAAAATTTTTTTAAATGTTTATTTATTTTGAGAGGGGAGCAGAGAGAGAGAGAATCCCAGACAGGCTCTGTATATTTATTTTTTAGAGAGAGCGAGAGAGAGAGAGAGCAGGGGAGGGACAGAGAGAGAGGGAGAGAAGGAATGCCAGGCAGGCATTCCCAGCACAGAGCCCAACACGGGGTTCCATTTTGTGAACCTCGAGATCAGGACCTGAGCTGAAGTCAAGACTTGGACGCTCACCTGACTGAACCACCCGGGTGCCCCTATTTCTTCTGTTTTCGATATACGGCCACGTTGCAGGGCTGAGATGAATGGCATGGATGGGCTCACGATATGAGGGGGGCCGTGTTGCTGGACAGGTGTTCGGACCACCAGGTTCATCATACTCCTCTCCTTGAATTTTCGTGCATGTTTAAAAGTTAACAGGATAAAAAGTTATAAAGTTGTTTTCCCCAAACCAAAAGAGCTGTCCTGGAAAAATTGAAGCAGTCGCTGGATTTTAGTTTTTCCTAGTTCACAAATGATTTTTTTTTGTCAAGTTCAGAACTAATTTGTAACTTTCCAAGCCTGGGATATTGGAGAGACTTGATGGTTCTGTTCTTTGATAAAATAGATTTCGTTTCTGTTTCTAGGTGAACCTTAAGTAAGGTGCGAAGTCTCCTGGTTTGCTCCAGCCCTCTCCTGAGTCCTATGCGTCCTATGCTAATGAGTGCTGTGTGAGTCACCTGTCAGAGGCTGCTCAACTACAAGTTGGTGGGACCCAGGAGTCCCCTGGTTCCATCCCCATCTCTGTCTCAGAGACCAAACTGCACCAGAGTGATCCCAGAGCAGTAGTGGTCCAGCTGCAGCGCCTTTCGGAGGTCTTCTTGAACCTGCTGTGGGTATGGCCTTCATCCCAGGGCCCCGAGAGCAGCCAGAGATGCAGAGTGTGGCCTGTGGGGACAGGAGCCCAATGAGCCATCAGTCTCACAGCATGGATGTGAATACAGGTAAGTGGGCTCCAGGGACATGCTCTTAAGGGTCTATGATAATATCAAAGATTGTCTGCTTGCTTGCTAATTGTATTTATTTTGAGAGAGAGCATGGGTGGGGGAGGGGCAGAGAGACAGGGACAGAAAGAATCCCAGACAGGCTCAGAGCTGTCAGTGCAGAGCCTTACCTCAGGGATGGATCTTAGGAAAAACCCAAGCACCAGGTGCCCCAGGGGTAGGAGAGTTTTATTGGGTTTTAAGTAACTCCTAAGGGTGGGTGGGATAATAGCAGATTATTGTTATTGTTTTTTGTTTATTTACTTTTAAGAGAGAGAGAGAGAGGGTGTGCACACACCAGGGGGAGGGGCAGAGAGGGACGCAAAAGATCTGAGGCCAGTTCTGTGCTGAAGTGGAGAGCTTGAAGGAGGGCTCGAACTCAAGAATGGTGACATCGATTGATGCCTGAGCCACCCAGGAGTCCCAGGGCTAATTATTTGTTCTTTATGGTATTTTCTTGTGTTATTTTGACAACATATTTTTTAAAAACACCAAAAACAACTAGGTTGAGTATAAAACTGAGCTCTTGGGCTCTGGCTAACTTGGATCAGGTTTAAGTTGTGGGAATCTATCTCCTCCTTTCCCTGAGGCCCTAGGAGTTGCCGGGCCCAGCACTGAATATCTGGCCTGAGGGCTGGAACTGACAGGGGGCCTCACCTCTTCTGCTCATGCCCTGGGGCACTGCACTCACTGTCTCCTAACATCGATTACGTACCAACATAAAAGTCTAGCACCCTAGATAGGAATTAGGACACTGGAAGCAAATAGTTCCTGGGGAAGCAGGGTCTCAAGGGTGAAATGACATGCTCATGGTCACAAGACAGTGGGAAAGATGGATCTTACAAAAATTAGATTCCCTATTTGTGGATTCGTTCCCTAATTGTGGATTATCGGATTGGGTTCAACCCAGATGAGATTAACAACCTTGCTCAGAGTTGATTAGCTTCTGGTTTGTTCAGGGATCTCTCCAGACTGCCCTAATCTTCACTTGGGAAACACTTAGGGGAACCTGGAAGGAAGTTACCACTGTTTGTGTTTTCAAGAATTCCCTTGGCCACTGGATTTCGCCCCCCCAGTAGAGTTAGCTAATCTAGTCTCCACACTTGTGCAAGTGCAAGTATCTGAGTGTTACAGGTTGTGAATTGTGCTCCTGGAGCAAGCCCCTCCCTGCAGACTGGGACTCTGAGTCTGTCTCTTCCTTGCCAAGTGAGGAGAAGCCCTTCGTGAAGAAGCTTGGATTTAGAAATTCCAGGATCGTTTCATCTCCTAAACAACCCTTAGTCTTTGTAGATTATTGTGGGATTGTTTCAGACCAGGTGAGGGAGGCCTGGGTCTTCTCCCAGTTACTGAGCTGATATGGATAGAGACCCCCAAGGCCAGGAAACCGCCTCTGGATGCTCCATTGTGGCCAGACTACCTCCCTCTCCTGGATCCAGTGAGCTGTCATCCTTGGATTTGGACTTGGGTGGTCTGGAACACAATATGGTCAAGGATCCCGTACAGTCTGAGATTCTGTGGTCCTAGTACAAACCGGAATTTATTAAAAATGCTTTGCCTGAAATTTTCATCTAATTTGCTTTTTTTTTTTTTTGTAATGGCTCCCTACTTTTGATCTCCTTAGACCATGTTATCATGTGAAGAAATAGAGACTCAAAAGTCAGGTGACTCATCCGGCAGCAGTTAGGAAGGGGTCAAGTCCCCAGAGCTAAGCCAATATTTGGAAATGGGGGGGGGGCACAATTTTTGGTTATTCTCTGACTAGAGGGAGCTACTGGCTACTCCTAGGAGGGAGTCAGGGATTTCATGTGGCAGTTATGAGACCGTTTTTCACAAAGAATTGTCCCCAAACGCCAATGACTTCTCTACTGAGAATTAGCCCTGCTTTTCCTACGTGTGCCCTGTTTTCACCTGGGATAGGAAAAACAATGAAAGTGAGGAGGAAGTAAAAAGGACCTTTCTGGTTTAGTTCTGGAATTCAAAAGTATAAACCTAGGGCTGATAGAAAGCAGAGACTGTCCCAAAGTTCAAAGGGCACACGTTGGGCAGAGGCCAACTAGGATGGAATTTTTCTTTCAAGGGTTTGATTTGCATTTCCCTAATAACTAGTAAGATTAAACATATTTTTTAAAGTTTTTTAATGTTTATTTATTTTCTGAGAGAGAAGACAGTGTGAGTGGGGGAGGGCCAGAGACAGAGAGAGAGAGAGACAGAATTTGAAGAAGGCTCCAGGCTCTAAACTGTCATTACACTACCCGACTCTCGAACCCATGAACCCTGAGATTATGACCTGAGCAAAGTTGGACACGTAACCGACTGAGCCACCCAGGACCCCTTAAACATCTTTTCATGTGCTTGTAGCTACTTGTGTGTCTTTGGAGAGATATTTATCCGAGTCTTTTGCCCATTTAGAAAATCAAATTTGTTTTAATGTTGAGTCGTAGGAATTCTTTTTTAAAGTTTATTTATTTATTTGGGGGAGAGAGAGAGAGAGAGAGCGCGAGCACAAGCAGGGGAGGGGCAGAGAGAGAAGGAGGGAGAGAGAATCCCAAACAGGTTCCAGGCTCTCACTGATGTGGAATCGCACACTCACGAACCCAGGAGATGATGATTCAGGAGACAGATGCTTAACTGACTGAGCCACCCAGATGCCCTGAGTTATAGGAGTTCTTTATATATTCTAGATATTAACCCTTTATTAAATGAGATATAGAGATATTTTCTCCCATTCCTCAGGTTGTCTTTTCAATTTTATTACTTCTTTTCATGTGTAATTTAAAATTTTGATGTAATAGGACTTTTTTAATCTTGTCGCCTGTGCTTTTGATGTTCTAGGAAATTGTGATTGTGAAACCCAATGTCATGAGATTTTGCCCTGATTTCTTCTAGCAGTTTTATATTTTAGGTCTTAACTCTTAGATCTTTGATCTGTTTTTGAATTTTTGTATATGATGTAAGTAAGGGTCTAACTTCATTTTTTTCCATGTGCGTATCCAGTTTTCCAACACCATTTGTTGAAAAGACTATCCCTTCCCCTTGAATGGTCTGGACACCCTTGTCAAAAATCGAATGACCATATATGTGAGGGTTTATGTCTGGGCTCTTTTCTATCCTATTGGTCTACATGCTTGTGTTTATTCCAGAACTTCACTGTTTTGATCACCATAGCTTTGTTGTAAGTTTTGAAATAGAAAGTGTGACATCTCCAAATTGTTATTTTCGAGGTTGTTTTGGCCCTTCAGGGTCTCCTGAGATACCAAGTGAATCTTAGGATGAATTCATTTTCTGCAAAAAATGCCATTGGGATTTTGATAGGGATTGCATTGAATCTGTAAATCACTGGGTAGTATAGACATCCTAACAGAATTTAGTTTTCTAATTCGTAAACATAGATATCTTTCTATTCATTTGTGTCTTCTTTAATTTCTTTCAGCAGTGTTTATACTGTTCAGTGTATAAGTCTTTAACTTTCTTGGTTAGGTTTATTAACAACAATTTTATTCTTTTTAGTTTTTTTAAATTAAAAAAAATTTTTAAGTCATCTCTATCCCCAATGTGGGGCTCAAACTTACAACCCTGAGATCAAGAGCCAACCAGAGGCCCTACAATTTTATTCTTTTGATTATGTTGTAAATGGGATTGTTTCATTTCCTTTTCAGATTGTTCATTGTGTATAGAAATGCATTGGATTTTGCAAGTTGATTTTGTATTCTGCAACTTTCAGTTTATTAATTCTCACTTTTTTGGAGGTAGAATCTATAGCTTTTTTTACATATGAGATGATGTCATCTAGGAAGAGAGATCATTTACTTTGTCCTTCCTTATCTGGATGACTTTTGTTTCTTTTTCTTACCTAATTGCTCTGACTAAAATTTCCAGTACTATGTTGAATAGAGATGGTGAAAGTGAGAATTCTTTCTTTCTTTCTTTGTGTTCTTTTTTTTCTTTACATTTATTTTGAGAGAAGGACAGAGTGGTGGAGTGAGGGTAGGGGCAGAAAAAGAATTCCAAGCAGGCTGTGCGCTGTCAGTGCAGAGCCCAATGCAGAGCTCAGTCTTAACAACCCTGAGATCATGACCTGAGCTGAAATCAAGAGTTGGCTGCTCAACTGACTGAGCCACCCAGGTACCCTATGTTCTTAATCGTAGAGGAAATGCTTTCAGTCTTTCACCATGAAGAAGTATGTTTACTGTAGAGTTTTCATTTGGCTTTTATTATGTGGAGGTAGTTCCCATTTCTTCCTATGTTGTTTAGTGTTTTTTTTTTTTTTATCACGAATGGTTGAATTTTGTCAACTGCTTTTTCTACATCTATTGAAAGGATCATATAGCATTTTTATATTTATTTTGTTAAGCTGGAGTATCCTTGCATTCTTGGGAGAAATCCCACTTGATCATGATATATGATTTTTTTAACATGCAGTTGAATTTGTTTTGCTACTATGTTGAATTTTTCATTTACAAGCATCAAGATATAGGCTTGTAGTTTTCTTTTTGCATAGTAACATTATCTGGCCTTGGTATCAAGGTAATGCTGGCATTGTAAAAATGAACGTAGGAGTCGTCCTTTAATTTTTTGAAGAGTTTGAGAATGGTTGTGGTTAATTCCTAAATATGTTAGATAGAATTCTCCAGTGAAATCATCTGGTCCTGGGTTTTTCTTTATGGGGAGGTTTTTGATTACTGATTACTCTCCTTATTTTCAGTCTGTTCAGACTTTTCCTTTTGTTTTTTAATTGTCTACTTTTTTTTTTAAATTAAGTGTAGGGGCCATACAATGTTATATTAATTTCAAGTGCATATTTTTTTTCTCATGATTCGATCTTGATACGTTCTGTGTTTCCCAGAAATGTATCCATTGCTTCTGGGTTACCCAATTTGTTGGTATACATTTGTTCATAGTATTCTCTTGGAATCCTTTTTATGTTTATGGAATTTATTGTGGTCTCATTTCTGATTTTTACTATATTTTTTAGTTATTGTAGGCAAAGATTTATCAATTTGGTTGATCATTTAAAAAACCAACTATTAGTTTTGTTGATCTTTTCAATTGATTTTCTATTCTTTGCTTATCTCTACTCTCATCTTCAAGAGATCCTTTGTCTTCTAAGTATAGATTTAGTTTGTTGTTTTTCTATTCTCGTGAGGTATGAAGTTAGATTGGTGATTTGAGATCTTTTGTTTTTAATTTAATGTTTTTTTCTTTTAGAGAGAGAGTGTGTGCGTATGTGGGGAGAGGGGCAGAGGGAAAGTGAGGGAATCTTAAGCAGGCTCTATGCTCAGTGCAGAGCCTGACACAGGGCTCGATCTCACGACCCTGGGATCATAACCTGAGCCTACACCAAGAGTCGGATTTCATCTGCCCACCAGACTGAGCCACCCAGGTGCCTGCTTTGAGGTCTTGTTTAATGTGCTTGTTTATAGCTATAGATTTCTCTTAGCAGTGCTCTCACTGCTACTCATAAAATTTGATGTTGTGTTTTTTATTTGTCTCAAGGTATTTTCTCATTTCCCTTGTGACTTCTTTAACCATTGATTGTTTGAATGTGTTGATTATTTTTCAGTGAGTTTTGTGGATTTTTCGGTTTACCTTCTGTTATTGATTTCTAGTTTCATTTCATTGAGCATGGGATTGGGTGGGGGGAAGTATGATTTCAATATTCTTTACTTTTTAATTTTTTAATGTTTATTTACTTTTGAGAGAGAGAGAGAGAGAGAATGTGTGAGGCAGGAGGGGAAGGGATAGGAGATGCAGAATTGGAGCAGGCTCCAGGCTCTGAGCTGTCAGCACAGGCAGAGCCCACCACGGGGCTCAGACCATAGACCGTGAGATCTTGACGTGAGCAGAAGTTGGATGCTTAACTGACTGAGCCCCCCAGGCACCCCAATGATTTCAGTATTCTCGAATTTATGACTTATTGTGGGACCCTAACATGGGGTCCAGAGAATGCTTCATGTGCACTTATGAAGAATCTGCTGTCAAGTAGAGTGTTCTGTATTTGTCAAAGTCCAATTAGGCTAGTGTTTTTCGAGTCCTCTATTTGCTCATTGATTTCTTCCTTCAGGTTTTGTCAATGTTTGTTTCACTCATTTGGAAGCTCTAAGGGTTGGCTAGAAATAAACATTTATTTATATTTTTTTATTTATTTTTGAGAGAAAGAGTGTACGTGCACTAGTAGGGGAGGAGCAGAGAGAGAGGGAGACTAAGGATTGGAAGCAGGCTCTGCTAACAGCAGAGAGCCCAATGCAGGGCTTAAACCCACAAACTGGGAGATCATGACCTGAGCTGAAGTCATATGCTTAGCCACCTAGCCACCTAGTTACCCCTGGGTAGTATATATTTAAAATTGTTCTATCTCCTTGGTGAATTGACCCTTTATCATTATATAACATCCTTTCTGATCTTTTATAATAGTTTGTGACAAAATTTACGAACATTGATAAAGAATTACTACTTTCTTTAATCTTTAAAACAATTTTTTTACATTTATTTATTTTTTGAGAGACAGAGAGAGACAGAGCATGAGCAGGGAGGGGAGAGGGAGCCGGAGAGGGAGTTACAGATTCTGAAGCAGGCTCCAAGATCTGAGCTGTCAGCAGAGCCCGACTCGGGGCTCAGACTCATGAACTGTGAAATCATGACCTGAGCTGAGGTCAGACACTTAACTGACTGAGCCACCCAGGCGCCCCACTACTTTCTTTAATCTTTATTGTCTTCCTTCCCTCCACCTCCTACACTGACATTGTTGGTTATCACATGGGTGTGACTTGGCTTATTTTGTATTTCTTCCATTACTAATCAGGCTACCATTTTCTAATCTTTCTTTTCCTCCATAGCTATGCTTCTTTGTTAGGCTAAGGAAATCATTCCATGCCCTGTCTCATAAATTTCATTTTCTCATGATAATTTTAAAGATAGGCCTTTAACTCAGTAGCTGTCTTATTATTATAAATAGGTGTGAGGTAAGGCTCTCCTTTCTAAAAATCTTATTTTATGAATGGTTAGCCAGTGAATAGTCTTTTTTTTCCCTCTAGATACTATCAGTATTCCCCAATGCTTTTGTCTTTCATTTCTAGGTTCTCCTGGATCTCAAAGTGAAGATGGTCATAACAAAGGAAAAGAAGTGAAAGTGAAAAAAGGACATGGAAAACCCAGACATAAATTTACTGAAGCTGAGTTGGACATCCTGAATTACACATTTGAAGAGAGTCCTTATCCTAATTTTATCACTCGAAAACAGCTGGCTAAAGAAATCCATTGTCAAATATATGTAATTGACGTAAGTAAAATATTCAAAGTTTTCCATTTATGTCTTTTGTAGACAATTTAGAAAATGTCAAGAATTAAGAAAAAACTGAATAGTATTTCATCTCATAGGGAAAATGTTGCTATCTGGGTCACTTTCCTTGTTTATTTCAATGGGGATGCGAATATGCTCTGTGTTTCCTGGGAAAATGGACAATTGTGAGGCAAGTCAGAAGCAGAGACCCGTTAAGAGTCCATTACAATGATCTAGAATTGGGACAGTGAAGGTCTGGACCAGGGTGCTTGTGGAAGCAGTGAAGCTGGAATGCACTTGTTATTTTGAAGGTGGAGCGGAGAGTTTGTTGAGAGATCTCCACATTCTGTCTCCTGCGTGTGCATAAGGAGGGTCCCAAAATGTTAGCTTAAGTAAGTGGAAGACCAGAGTTGCCTCTAAGATAAGGAAGGCTGGGAATGGAGGGTTCATGCCAGAGGCCCTGGGAATTGCACTTTGGACATAGGACACATTTGGGAGGCCGATTAAACCTCAGTAAGGTGATAGTAAGTAAACAGTAGAATACACAGGACTGAAGTGCAGGAGAAAGGAGTTGTCTGGATTGGGTCCCTCAACTTGACACCACATCTCCCAGGTTTAAGGGTGCTTCACGATCATTTGCTATGTGGACCTATATGTTGTTCAGGGAATCTCTTCTGTTATGACTTTGGAAAATATTGGGAATAGCGGCAGGAAATTATTTAAAAATTACAGTCTTTTGTAAAATACATGCAATTAAGAAAATGGTCATTTCTCTTCTGTTACCATCCAGAGATTGGTAGATTTATTAGTTTCCTGACCATTGGAAGACATAGGAGCTTTGGAGGTCCAAGTATAGGCGAATACTATGGAAGCCATCAGGTTAGATTATCAAAGTTTGAACTGGGCACATTGCAAAGGAAAATAAAAATCCAGAATTTCCATACAAATTAGTAGAAAAGGGATTGTTTCATAGGTGGATTCCTATCAGGAAGTTCATGCATATGGCCACTGAACGTACACTAAGTTGACTTGAGGTGCATGGAGAAGATGCCCATGGGTGCTCAGGAAGCCAGCACAGCTTACGGGGAGATCCCTTGTTTTTTGGTTGAGTCCTCATGAGATGATCTTCCGATTGGCCCTATAAATTCTGACAAGTTGACTCTTGCAGCATAACTTTCTGTCAAATTATCTATGTTGTCAGTTGTGAGAATGAGTATTTGGAGGTGTCAGGTTCATTGTGCATGGAGTTTTCTGTGAAGCAATCAATTATGAATGGATCAGAGATCCTTCTGGCTTCAGGCTACTAATGGCCTAAAGCATTCCTGAACTTGGTGACAGGAGACTCAGGAGTGAGCAAATGGCAAAAGGCTGCCCCTCAGACACTGTCACCCATGCTATGCGACAAAGGGACCTACAGTACCTATGACTTATTAGAATGGATTGTCTAAGAAAGCATTGTATCATTTCCACCTCCCCCAAAGGCCTAGAGATTATGACTGGCATGTATAACTATCCCCATTGTAGGGAGGGAAAAAAGTGGGAGAGTGAAGGTACTAAAGGGAAAACTTAGGATTATATAAAATAGGCAGTCCCGTTATGAGTCAAGCTCTTATGCGTAGCCTTTGAAAATAATAAATTTCAGAACATAATTTAGAATACGTTGAGTCGAGAGTTCATTCTGATGTGGCAGCCTGAGTAAGATTAAATTGCCGTGTAAGGAAAACTAAGTGTGTTTAGGAAGCAGCTAGGAGAGTGTTCTGGCTAAATGCAGAAGAGGTTGTGAACAGGGTGGGTGAGACTTTGGCTGGCCCAGGTTCGCACATACAGAAGGGCCCCTACAGACTGTAATGGGGGTTGGTTTTGGAATTGTGCACTGCGTGACTCCCCGGATCACACATGCTGCCCCTGGAAAGACAGCCGTGATCTTCCATGTCTCACTTAAGGTCAGGAGGAAAGTCAGTGAGGACACTGAGACGGGGCTTAACTACAACATTCTCTCCTACGTTATGGAAATATGTTGTGCAATGACGCCACCTAAGTCAACGTTATAAATCATCTCTTTTCTCTTTAGAACTGGTTCCAGAACAAAAGAGCCCGACTACCATCAAGAGACAAAAAGAGAATATCTGCTGCTAAAAAACAACGTCTGGTCCCTAACCAGAGTCACCCACCTCTCAGCGTCCAGGACCTCCAGACAGGACCCCTCGGGGCCCCTGAGCAGACCTGCTCCTCTCCCCAAGATGCTATTCCAGGAGGGGCTGCTTATTTCTGTCCTGAGACACAGTGGGATCCCAGTCAACAGGTTGGCTTAAGGGACACTATGGTGACAGACATTGCACAGGAACTGAGCTATGCTTTGGAAGGCCAGGGTGACATGGGAAGTGGACTTTATCCTAACTATCCATTTTCTAGCTATGAATCAACAGTCTCTTTTTATCCTTCTACTTCATCATCTGGGCAGTATTTCGAGAACTTCGGGCCAGGGCCAGGGGACGGCTGGGATTCAAGAGCCCCCGTCCTGCAGCATTTTTCCAGTATGCAGGGGGAGACGCAGCAGCAGCTGGAGCAGGCCTGTGGCCCTTATTCATTGTTTCAAGGACCACAACACAACGCCGATGTCCTTGATAGCAGCCTCAGCTTCAGCAATATCGACACAAACTGTGTTCCCGGATCAGCTCCTGTGCCTGAATCCTGGGGGTTTAGGCCAGCAGATGGCCTCCCTTCAGTCCCAACAGCAGGGTGGTGATGGCTACCTCAAGTGAGTAGCTCTCTGGTCTCCGCTAGTGCTGCTGGGGCAAGACAGGCTTTGGGAGGAAGGATCTGCAGAGGTCCACCAAGAATGTTGCTCTAGAAAATGGTTCTAAGCTTCAGAAAAACAACAAGCATAGGTCATCCCATGGTCATCCACACAGCAGCCCAAGGCGAAGACCTCTCCAGAGCCTGAACATAAACACTATCTGCCAGAAGGCTCCAGGAGCTGTTGAGCCCCTTTGGTAGGGACCAGTGTCTCCCAGTTCTCCACCGCTGCCTGTGCATTCACAGTGCACTGGGGAAAGCTGGGCTAGAATCTGGAGCATAAAGCCAACATAAACAGGCAGAAGACAACCGTCCAACAGCAGTCGCCAAACCTAGCGCAGTTTGTGTTTCAGAAAAAGAGGCTCTTGCGTGCACATGCCCCAGAGAGTGTAACCCCCCCCCCCCCCCACCTAGGAGAAGAGCTCCAACTAGAACGACAAGGATATGAAGATTCTTTTTCTGCAGTAGCCTGCAAAATAAGTCATGTCTCCTACATCTTTCCAAGGCAATATGATATATAAATCTGCTTCATTTTCCAAATATTTCCCATCTGTTACTACAATAAGATGAGAATAGATGGAGAAACAGTATCTCTGAAGCACTGTGATGAGTGTGATTTGCACAGTCACTGCACAGCCACTAGGAATATTTATGAAGGTTGTAATGTCTGGCAAATCTGCTATTGCATGTATCCTTAAAAAAACGTGTATGTACTTATAGAACAGAGCCCCATATAAGAAATATATACGTTATATTGATAATATAGTGAAAATGAAATAACTACAGCAGTATAATATTATTCTTGGATATGCATATATATGCAGCAAAAACAAAAACATGGACTGGATTTATATTTATTGAATTATGGAGAATTGCATTTGGGCAAGAAGGGAAAGGAAAGATAACCTTTATATGATGAAGAATAGCTTATATACACTGATTTACAATGGTGAGGGGTGGCATTGTTGTGTATATTTCCCTAACTCACGTTTGGTAGGGTATTTGCTATATTATGTATTATCAATTTCTGCCAAAGCAGTCCATTTACTTCTACTTGGTTCAGTTTATTTTCTCCTATACTATAGATTTTGAAGATTTTTTTAGATTTTGAAGTATGTAATTTTTTTCCACTGATTTCCACAATACAATTTTTAATCCTGTAACCTTTTTGTAGTGATTTAGATAAGTTTTTCTTATATTAAATTGTATTTCTTATATTAAATTTTTTATATTAAGAAATGTGTGTTTTTGAAATAATCCAATTAGTTTGTCCTGATGTGTATACTTATGGATTGCTGGGTTAGAGTTGCTAATCTCTCGATTAATATTAATAAAATTAATCATCTGTGTTCATGAATGAGAAGGCTTTTAGTAATTTTCTTTACTGACATTGTCTTTAGGCACGTAGATCACGTTAAGCTAGCATTGGAATTAAGTATGTGTGCTAACTCTTACATTTCTCCAAAATCTTGCGTAAAACCTTATTCCTATATTAAATAAATTTCCTAATGAATGTGTTTGGTCTGATGTTTTCTTTCTGGGAAGAGTGTGGACTACTAACTAATTACATATTTAAATGATGGTAGGACACCCGTTTCTCCTTGAGCTATTTCTGACAAGGTGAAATTTTCCCAGATATGTCCCCCTCAGCTGAATTCTCAAATTTCTGGCCATAAAATCATCGAAAATATCCCCTGTATGCCTAGAGTATATGTAGGAATGTAGTTTGCATTTTGCAATTCATATCTGTGCTTGATATTTTTTTCTTTCTTTGGCTGAGGTTTGGAGAGACCCAGGTAGTACTATGGGACCTCATATCCCCGTGGACAGGAATTCCGAAGGCCAAGGAGGGTGCTAGGAGTGGGGTTCATTTGGGGTGAAGTCCCTGGGGACCAGCCTGACACCCCCGCCTTGGGTGGGTCCTGCTCCCTCAGGGCTTTCTGAAGGTGCCTGCTCCCCAGAGCTCCTAGCTGCTGCTCTCAGACACCCACCCGGGACACAGGCACCTGAGCAGGAGCTGGTGGATGACTGGGGTCGGAATCCGGGCTGGGGCTTCTGCGGCTTTCTTCCGCAAGAACACTGCACCCGTCCTGTGTGTGGAGGGCAGCACGGGGACCCAAGCAGTGGGTCCTGTGGCTCTCTGACCACTGATCCTGAGAACTGGGGATCAGAAGTGTCAAGTTCTGGCATGCTGGGTCAGGTCCAGGTTATTATCTGTGGCTCAGCGAACATGTGGTCCCAAGGAAGTCCTACAGGAAATTAATGCCAACGGGCAGGAGCTCCATCTGGATCCTCTGTCTTCATTCCCTTCAGGCCCTGATAGCCCCTCACAAGAGTGTTGTGAAATGGCAGTCACAGATCTGCTGTTCTTTCCCTCAATAATAGAAGAAACCAACACAAGGTCTTGGAGGTATACCCCAAGAAACAGGCACATCAGGAATATCTGCCTATATACATGTCTGTTCTACAATTTTTAAAAGTCAGTTTGATCATTGCCTGGACAGAGACAGATGGAAAGGAAGAGTAGGGAAGCAAACATGATTTGTACAGTTTTTGTTAATGTCTTTGTAGTACATCCTATTCTATAATAAGGATTCAAATTCTAGTTGTAAAGCAATCAAAGATTTCTCTTTGGAAAGATTTAGCAAAAGGCATTGTCAAATTATTTTTTTATGACTAAAATTGCCTTGGGACCACGCGCTGACCTCAGGACACTATTTCTCTGACTGGAAAGAAACTCAGCTGAAAAACAACATAAAACTGCTATCATTAGAAGAGATTTTATGGGGCAGCATAATATATGGGTGACTCAGTCAGTTACATGTTGGACTTGAGCTCAGGTTGTGATCTCATGGTTTGTGAGTTCGAGCCCCATTGTCAGACTCTCTGCTGCAAGTACAGAGCCTGCTGTAGGTCCTCTGCTCCCCTCTCTATCTGTCTCTCCCCCACTCATTCTCTCTCTCAACAAAATCTTTTGTAAAGATTTCATTAAAGGAGGATGATGTGAAGAATGCATGAGTTCTGCACAAACTACAAAGGGCAAGTTGAGGCACAAGGAACAAAAAGGGCCTGGGTGCTTTCGTGAGGCCATCATGTGCCCTGGAGTTGCTTGTCCCCTCCCTGACAACCTTTGTGCAATCTTCCATCAAAGCTTTATCATATCAAACTGTGATGTTTCCTTCTTAAATATCTGTGCCCAGAAAGGACCTGGATGCATCTAAGGGCTTTGACCTGGCTCATAGTGAAGCCTCCTTGTTGAGCCAAGGCTGATATGTTAATGCTATGTGCCCTGGAGCATCTAGTTCCTAACATTGTTTTAGCAGACTGAGGTCTCACCCTTCAACTCTGCCTCAAGAAAATTCCCAAGTAGCGATTTGGTTCATTGTAGGGATGTTCCCTTGTACAGAAAAGGATATCTGAACGCCTGGGAAAACATCGTATTTGATCTGGGCTCTGGTGTTTCTTCTATGAATAGGTAAGCTTTGGCCCTTACCCTTGGATGTAGGCCTTGTGATGTAAGGTAAACTGAGACTTTCCTCTTTCTTATCTGTAGTAGAAATATACCAGACATGTGGTTTCTGCTTTAAGAATACCAATCTTGACAGTGCCAGGAAACCTTATACAGTTTCCTTGAAAGACTTGGCATCCCATGTTGTTCTGCTGGTAGGGTTGGAATATCTCACCCTTCAGGTGATAATGGACAAACCTGCAATGTGTCTCTCTTCGTTGAATAACATGCTATACCTCATATAGGGCACAAAGACTGGATTGGTGGTCCCCACGTCTAATAAGTAGGTTTAGAACAAGGAAAAGTAAATCCAAGAGGTCTTTATCTCTTTAATTAAGTTTTTACACCATACACAAAAATAAACTCAAAATGGCTGAAGGACTTGAATGTGAATCAGGACACCATCAGAACCCTAGAGAGAAAAGCAGGAAACAGACTCTTTGACCCCAATCACAGCAGAATTCTAGTCAACACATCCCCAAAAGCAAGGGAATCAGGAACAGAAATGAACTATTGGCACTTCATCAAGATAAAATTCTTCTGCACTGCAAAGGAAACAATAAAAAAAAAAGCTAACAGGCAAAGAACTGAGTGGGAAAAGATAGTGGCAAACGGCATATCAGATAAAGGGCTAGTATCCAAAATCTACAAGGAACTCACCAAACTCCACCCCCCAAAAACAAATAATCCATTGAAGAAATGGGCAGAAGACATGCATAGACACTTCTCCAAAGAGGACATCCAGATGGCCTACAGGCACATGAAACGATGCTCAACATCACTCAGCATCAGGGAAACACAAATCAAAACCACACTGAGATACCACCTCACGCCAGTCAGAGGGGCTAAAATGAACAAATCGAGACTATAGATGCTGGCGAGGGTGTGGAGAGACGGGCACCCTCCTACACTGTTGGTGGGAATGTAAACTGGTACCGCTGCTCTGGAAAACAGTGTGGAGGTTCTTCAAAAAAAAAAAAAAATCCTTTTCCCCAAAGGCTAATAATTCGCCACTCAAGGATAGAGAACCATTTGGGCCATTCTCTGTTCTTCCACGTATTGTAGACGTTCTGAGTCTGTGTCTCTTGAGTACACTGGGGCTCCCTGTTCCTGTACATCATGTGAGCACATGGATGAGCACCTTCCCCACATACTCTGATAGGAGGGATCCTGTCCTGTGGGTACCCTCGAGGCTTCCAACCCGAGGGAATGGCAATCCTCTTGGAACCTATCATGAAGAAAGTGGATTTTATGCCCTTCTGAAATACATGGAACTGTTACTCCAGCTGAAAAGGTGGCAATAAAATCTGTAGGGAAGGACCTGTGGAAATGCAGGCAAGAGCTTAAACTGCTTTCCATTTCGGGAATTCCTTCTTTGTGGAGTTGTCAGCTTGCTCTTAAGACCATTCACTGATTGAGTCAGTCTTACCCAGTTATCTTGGATCATCTGTTTTTAGTTAAAGTCAACTGGGAGGCTGGAGATTGGCTCACCTTTTCACTTCTGGGGAAGTTGGGGGTCTAACCAGGCTCACTGCCAACCTGAGGCCCAAAGGAGGGCTACCTGAGTGGGTTCTTCCCCATGGGTAACCCCCAAATGATGTCATTTCCTCTAGGCTCTACTTTGGACCTTAAGATCATCCTTTGATGATTGGCAAAAGCTGAAGAAACTGAGGCCAAGAGAGGGGTCCAGCTTGACCAGTGAAGCTTTTCCTGAGAGGCACCATGTTCCCTATGAAGGCAGAAGAGCTGCTAGAGATGAGACCATGCTCTTAAGCGGAGGTATTAGAGTGAGTGCATGCCTATCTTCCCAGAATCTGGAGGGGCCTCATGGGAAGTCTGTGGCATCTGGTAGCCCCTTCTATGAGAATCCCAGCGGATTCTCACCTGCAAGCCTGTCCCCAATCCCAGTGAGCCAGCTCTGTTCTGTCCATCTCAGCTCATGACTGTGCCCATCCCTCTGCCAGATGCTGGAAGCAGCCATAATCAAGACAGACCTGACCTTCTAGAGATTCCAATGAAGCAGGAAAGACAAGCATAAAGCAAATGTTCACGCAAATACAGAGTGACGATTGTGGAAAACGTCAAGAAGGAAAAGCAGAAAGTGCTACTGGGAAGGACCAAACTATGCCTATGACAGAGTTGAAACTTGTCAGATAATAAGGAGGTGGGCAGCCAGAAGGGGACAGAGAGAACAGGTGTAAAGGCCCTGCAGTTGCAAGGAGATGGCGCGGCCTGGAGACTGAGGAAGGGCAAGGGTGTACAAGGAACGGTGAGCAAGAGTCAGTGCCCAGAGACCTGCTGAGCCCTCTCTTAGAGGTCATGGTGAACAGCAGAGGTCTTGATCCTTATCGTGGAGCCTTTTTATCCTAGTGTGTGAGTTCCACTGGCCACGATCTTCTGAATTCAATGAAACCTTTATGTAAATCTGATTGATCACACTGGGCAAGTACAATAAACGTTCACTGTGCCTGGCCCTAGAAAAACAGGACTAAAAAAGAGACATTGTCTCTGTCCTCTGGTCCTCCTCTGGAGGAGGAGCTGGGAGAGGGCAGCAAGTGAGCACTTTATTAAATATCTCTAAGCAAGACAGACTGGGAGGAGTCTGCGAAAGAAACACAAGGGCTGAGGCTCAGGGACCAGATCTGACAGTTACAGGAACTTGTCATGTGAATGGCCATATCTTTGAAATGTCTGTCACCTCCTTGGGACTGCTTCCAGAAAACAGTAAAAGTATAATTTAAGCTGAGACCTGGACAATGATAGGACTTTTTATTTTTAGTGTTTCTTTATTTTTAAGAGGGATGGGAGACTGACAGAGGATCCAAAGCTGGCTTTGTGCAGACTCTGGAGAGCCTGATGCAGGGCGCGAACTCATGAACTGCAAGACCGTGACCTGAGCCAAAGTTGGACGTTTCACCGACGGAGCCACTCAGGCGCCCCAGGGCTTTTTTATTTTTAATATGTTTTTTCCGATTTAAAAATAATATATAATCCTACAAGAAAATTTTGTAAATACATAAAAGATAAGGAAGGTAATTACAACCCCACTTAATCCAGAGACACCACTGTGAACATTTTAGTGAGTTACTTGCAGGACTTCTTACCTAAGTCTAACAACATTGAAATCATCCCAAACCTAGATGCAATTTGGCCGCACTCTTTTTTTTTTTTTTCATATCATGGGTCAAGAATTCTTTCCCATATCATTATTCTTCATAAACATTTTTTTTCAAAAGCCCGTTGATTTTATACTTTCATCACGTGTGCAAAATGTTTCACAGTATCGCCTCCATTAATGTGTGATTGAGAAGCCAAGCAGCTTAGACTAGTCATATCAACACATCAACCATATCGTCATATTGACAGTATAAAATACGTTTCCAGAAAAGCTGAGGCAACGCGAAAAGTACAACATGAGGCGAGGCTCTCCAGACATCATGTAGGTCAAGCCAGTGTAGTTGGGAAACAAGAGAACTTGAACGTACCTGAGAACAAAGTGTCTGTGTGCTGGTTTATAGTAAATAGTTCGTAAACTGGAAAGCACAGAACCAAAGTCATATTTGGAAGGGTTTTGTGACAGACGCACAATTACATAGTAGAATTTGTATTTTCACTTAAAATTCAACTTCCCCTTCATCTGATTACTTCAAAAAGTTTTTGAAAGACATTAAATAATTAAGGAAATGATTAAATAGGAAAGTGTTTAAGAAATGGGTGGGCCACCCTAGGTCTTGATTAATACTATGACTTGGGAGATGCCTAAGTGGCCAGCAGTCTCTGTGGAATCTAGGTGATTCTTCTAATTCGGTTTTGTTCAGCCCTTCCAATGATTAAGTTCCCCTCAGCCTCTCTGCTGTTTTCCTTATTCATGC
This sequence comes from Helogale parvula, assembly GCA_004023845.1. Taxonomy (NCBI): domain Eukaryota; kingdom Metazoa; phylum Chordata; class Mammalia; order Carnivora; family Herpestidae; genus Helogale; species Helogale parvula. The sequence continues at coordinate 153,318 of PJEM01003772.1, forward strand.
CAAAGTCCTTAATTACTCTCCAGAGTTTGTGAATATTTAAGTAATGATTGGAGGGACAGGTTTTTAAATGGTAAACTGGGTGTGAGGATTGAGGAGTATTTTGAAACAGGATAGAAATTTTAAATGTAAGATGACAGTCAAGGGTCACTTATTGGTGTCTTTAACTGAAGTGTTATTTTATTTGGAGGAAAAAAATGGAGTTCCTTGTGTTGTATATTTAATTTTCATAAACTGGGTTATTTATTGCAAAGTATCGTCTTTTGTTATATTAACATTTTGTTTTTTCATGATATTTACTTGATTCATTTAATTTCATGAATTTTCCTAGTTCTATTGCTTCCTATTTTCTCTGCATGTAATAATGTGGATTTTCTTTACTCTCTTGCTTTGTACACTTAGATTATTATCATCCTCTCCGAAATATATATTTGTAGTGATCTCTCCATGTTAGTGTGGCTTAATCTGTACCCTAATGTAAAAATAGATCGTCATTATTAGATATGCAGACTTTCTCTCTTTATTTTTTAACTGTTTTTTAAACAGTTTATTGTCAAATTGGCTTCCATACAACACCCAGTGCTCTTCCCCACAAGTACCCTCCTCCATCACCACCACCTCATTTCCCCCCTTCCTCTTCCCCTTCAACCCTCATTTCGTTTTCAGTATTCAATAGTCTCTCAAGTTTTGCCTCCCTCTCTCTCCTCAACTCTCTTTCCCTCTTCCCCTCCCCCTTGTCCTCCATTAGGTTTCTCCTGTTCTCCTGTTAGACCTATGAGTGCAAACATATGGTATCTGTCCTTCTCTGCCTGACTTATTTCGCTTAGCATGACACTCTCGAGGTCCATCCACTTTGCTACAAATGGCCAGATTTCATTCTTTCTCATTGCCATGTAATACTCCATTGTGTATATAGATATACCACATCTTCTTGGTCCACTCATCAGGTGATGGACATTTAGGCTCTTTCCATGATTTGGCTATTGTTGACAGTGCTGCTATGAACATTGGGGTACATGTGCTCCTATGCATCAGCACTTCTGTATCCCCTGGGTAAATCCCTAGCAGTGCTATTGCTGGGTCATAAGGGAGTTCTATGGATAGTTTTTTGAGGAACCTCCACACTGTTTTTCGGAGTGGCTGCACCAGTTTACATTGCCACCAACAGTGCAGGAGGGTACCCGTTTTTCCACACCCTCGCCAGCATCTATAGTCTCTTGATCTGTTCATTTTAGCCACTCTGACTGGCTTGAGATGGTGTCTCAGTGTGGTTTTGATTTGTGTTTCCCTGATGCTGAGTGATGTTGAGCATCGTTTCATGTGCCTGTAAGCCATCTGGATGTCCTTTTTCGAGAAGTGTCTGTTAATGTCTTCTGCCCATTTCTTCACTGGGTTATTTGTTTTGTAGGTGTGGATTTTGCTGAGTTCCTTGTATATTTTGGATACTAGCCCTTTATCTGATATGTCATTTGCAACTATCTTTTCTTATTCTGTCGGTTGCCTATTAGTTTTCTTGATTGTTTCCTTTGCCTTGCAGAAGCTTTTTATCTTGAGGAGGTCCCAAGAGTTCAGTTTTGCTTTCATTTCCCTTGTCTTTGGGGATGTGTCAGGTAGGAACTTGTTGCAGTTGAGATCAAGGAGGTTGTTTCCTACTTTCTCCTGGAGGGTTTTGATGGTTTCCTGTCTCACATTCAAGTCCTTCAGCCATTTTGAGTTAATTTTTGTGTATGGTGTAAGAGAGTGGTCTAGTTTCATTCTTCTGCATGTTGCTGTCCAGTTCTCCCAGCACCACCCGCTAAAGAGGCAGTCTTTTTTCCATTGGATACTCTTTCCTTCTTTGTCAAAAACTAATTGGCTGTACATTTTTGGGCCCAGTTCTGGGTTCTCTATTCTATTCCATGGGCCTATGTGTCTGTTTTTGCGCCAATACCATACTGTGTTGACGATGACAGCTTAGTAGTACAGGCTAAAATCTGGGATTGTGATGCCTTCTATTTTCGTTTTCTTCTTCAATATGACTTTGGTTATTCGAGGTCTTTTGTGGTTCCATACGAATTTGAGGATAGTTTGTTCTAGCTTTGAGAAGAATGTTGGTGCAATTTTGATGGGGATTGCGATGAATGTGTAGATTGCTTTGGGTAGTAATGACATTTTCACAATGTTTATTCTTCTGATTCATGAACAGGGAATGTTTTTCCATTTCTTGGTGTCTTCTTCGATCTCTTTTATAAGTTTTCTATAGTTTTCATCGTATAGGTCTTTTACATCCTTGGTTAGGTTTACTCCTAGGTATTTTATGGTTTTTCGTGCAATCGTGAATGGGATCAGTTTTTTGATTTCTCTTTCTGTTGCTTAATTTTTCGTGTATAGGAATGCAACTGATTTCTGTACATTGATTTTGTACGCTGAACTTTATTGAATTCATTGATCAATTCTAGAAGGCATCTGGTGGAGTCTGCCGGGTTTTCCATGTAGAGCATCATGTTATCTGTAAAAAGTGAAAGTTTGACTTCTTCTTTGCCAATTCTGATGCCTTTTATTTCCTTTTGTTGTCTGATTGTTGATGCTAGGACTTCCAGCACTATGTTAAACAACAGTGGTGAGAGTGGACACCCCTGTTGTGTTCCTGATCTCAGGGGGAAAACTCTCAGTTTTTCCCTGTTGAGGATGATTTTAGCTGTGGGCTTTTCATAAACTGCTTTTATAATGTTTAGGTAAGTTCCTTCTATTCTGACTTTCTCAAGGGTTTTTATTAAGAAAGGGTGCTGTATTTTGTCAAATGCTTTTCCTGCATCTATCGACAGGATCATATGGTTTTTTTTCCTTTCTTTTGTTAATGTGATGGATCACATTGATGGATTTGCAAATATTGAACCAGCCTTGTAGCCCAGGAATGAATCCCACTTGATAATGATGGATAATTCTTTTTATATGCTGTTGAATTCGATTTGCTAGAGTCTTGTTGAGTATTTTTGCATCTGTATTCATTAAGGATATTGGTCTGTAGTTCTCTTTTTTTTTTTTTTTTTGCTGGGTTTCTGTCTGGTTTGGGTATCAAGGTGATGCTGGCTTCGTAGAATGAGTTTGGAAGTTTTCCTTCTATTTCTATTTTTTGGAATAGTTTGAGAAGAATAGGTATGAGCTCTGCTTTAAATGTCTGGTAGAATTTCCCTGGGAAGCCATCTGGCCCTGGGCTCTTATTCGTTGGGAGATTTTTGATAACGGATTTGATTTCTTCACTGGTTATCGGTCTATTCATGCTTTTTATCTCTTCCTGATTGAATTTTGGCAGTGCATGTGCATTTAGGAATTTGTCCATTTCTTCTGTGTTGTCCAGTTTGTTGGCATATAATTTTTCATAGTAATCTCTGATGATTGCTTGTATTTCTAAGGGATTGGTTGTAATATTTCCCTTTTCATTCATTGATTTTGTCTATCTGGGTGCTCTCTCTTTTCTTTCTGAGGAGCCTGGCTAGAGGTTTATCAATTTTGTTCATTTTTTCAAAGAATCAACTCTTGGTTGAATTGATCTGCTCGACTGTTTTTTTGGATTCTTTATTGTTTAATTCTGCCCTGATCTTTATTATTTCTTTTCTTCTGCTCGGTTTGGGGTGCTCTTGCTGCTTCCCTTCTAGTTCCAGTAGGTGCTCCGTTAGATTTTGAATTTGCGCTTTTTCTAGTTTGTTGAGATTGGCCTGGATTGCAATATACTTTCCACTTAGGACTGCCTTTGCTGCGTCCCAGAGATTTTGGATTGTTATATTTTCGTTTTCATTTGTTTAGACATATTTTTTAAATTTATTCCCTCATTGCCTGATTAGCCCAATCATTCTTTAGTAGCGCGGTTTTTAACCTCCACATTTTTGGAGGTTTTCCAGACTTTTTCCTGTGGTTAATTTCAAGTTTCATAGCATTGTGATCTGAAAGTGTGCGTGGTATGATCTCTATTTATTTATACTTATGGAGGGCTGCTTTATGCCCCAGTATGTGATCTATCTTGGAGAATGTGCCATGTGCACTCGAGAAGAAGGTGAATTTCCTAACTTCAGGATGCAAAGTTCTAAATATATCTATCAATTCCTTTTGTTCCAATATGTCGTTCAGGTCCATTGTTTCTTTATGATTTTCTGTCTGGTTGAGCTATCCATTGCTGTCAGTGGAGTATTAAAGTCCCCTGCAATTAGCACATTCTTATCAATAAGATTGTTCCTGTCTGTGATTAACTGCTTTATGTATTTGGGCACATCCAAATTTGGTGCATAGATATTTATAATTGTTAGCTCTTCCTTATGGAGAGACCCTGTAATTATTATATAATGCCCTTCTTCATCTCTTGTTTCTGCCTTTACTTTAAAGTCCAGTTTGTCTGATATAAGCATGGCTACTCTGGCTTTCTTTTGGCTTCCAGTCGCATGATAGATATTTCTCCATCCGTTTAATTTCAACCTGAAGGTATCTCCAGGTCGAAAATGAGTCTCTTGTAGACAGCAAATAGATGGATTTTGTTTTTTTATCCATTCTGCTACCCTGTGTCATTTGGTTGGAGTATTCAGTCCATTTACATTCAGTGTTATTATTAAAAATGTGGGTTTAGAGTCATTGTGTTCTCCCTAGAATTCATGTTTATAGTGGTGTCTCTGGCACCTTGTATTCTTTGCAACATTTCCCTCATAGAGTCCCTCTTAGGATTTCTTGTAGGGCTGGTTTGGTGGGCATGAATTCTCTTAATTTTTTTTTCTTTGAGAACACCTTTATCTCCCCTTCTATTTTGAATGACAGGCTTGCTGGATGAAGTATTCTTGGCTGCATGTTTTTTCTGTTAATCACTTTGAAAATTTCCTGCCATTCCTTCCCGGCCTGCCAAGTTTCATTCGATAGGTCTGTAACCACTCTGATAGGTTTCCCTTTGTACGTGAGGGCCCTTTTCTCCCTAGCTGCTTTCAGAATTCTCCTTTTATCTTTAGAGTTTGCCAGTTTCACTATGATATGTCGTGCTAAAGGTCGATTCAAATTAAGTCTTAAGGGGGTTCTTTGTGCCTCTTGAATTTGAATGTCTATTTCTTTTCCCAGATTTGGGAAATTCTGTCTTCTCTGTCTTTCTTCCTCTTCAGGATTTCCTATGATACGAATGTTGTTCCATTTGACTGTATCACTCAGGTCTCGAATTCTCCTTTCCTACTCCTGGATCAATATCTGTCTCTTTTTTTCAGCTTCCTCTTTTGCTATAACTATATCTTCTAATTCACCTTTTCTTCTCTCTGCCTTGTCAGTCTTTGAGGTGGCTGCCTCTATTTTATTATTCACCTCACTTATAGCCTTTTTTTTAAAACTCATCACACTTATTTTCAAAGTTCCTAGTCATTGTCTCAGTCGCTTTTTTGATGCTTTTTTTTAACCCCAGCAATTAATTTTATGACAAGTTTTTTAAATTCTTGATCCATATGTTGTCTAGATCTGCCTTGGGCAGTTTTGTGGCTGTGATTTCCTCCTGGAGGTTCTTCAGGGGAGAGTATCCTTCGTTTTGTCATTTTTGCTTGTTTTCTGTTTCCTGTCAGCTTTAAAAATCTCGTTGTGCACTGTGCACCTGTTAATATTGCTCTGTTAAAGGAGGCTTATTGACTGTCCAGGGCCTGTCGTTTCAGGAAACATTCTTTTAATGGTGTCTCTCAGTTTCTCTTGTTGTGCCTTTGAATATTTTGTTTCCCTACTCAGCGATATTTGAGACTCGCTGTCATGCACACTCTGGCTTGTTTCTTGGGTAGCCCTAAGAAGGAAAACAGACAGACAAACACAGAGGGAACAGAAGCACACAAAGGAACAGACAAATCAAACAAACAAACAAATTAAAAGGTGGAAAGGAAAGAAAGGAAATGGAGAGGAAAGAGACGAATAGAAGAGACAAAAGAAAATAAAAATAAAGGGGGTCAGCGACAACGAAGGACAATGGACAGTCTAAAAGTGTATGAGGAGACATAAGGATGAGATAAGAGGTATATATCTGGATTGCAAGAAAGAAAAAAAGGGGAAGGAAAAGGAAAATAAGCAGTAAAATTAAAAAAAATTTAAGTAAAAAAAGTAATAATAATATAAAATTAGTACAAAAAAAAAAGAAGAAGAAAAGGAAAAGAAAAGCAGCAGCTCACCCTTGCAAATAGGCATGGTTTGGTGTAGTGGGTCTTCGAGGCTGCTCACAAAGGCTCTGCCTTTTTGGCTTCAGAGAGTAGAATGGCGGCATGCCAAGCTCTACCTGAACTAAGCACTGTAGGCCACTCTAAAGAGTCCGATCTCCTTGTGCCACAGCTGAGCCAAGTTGTATTTTCCAGGCCCATCTCACTTGAAAGTCCTAGTCCATGCACTTTTATGCTACCACAGATGAGATGTACTTGCTTTGGAGGCTGGCTTCCTAGGGGAAGATATCAGTTTCTCTTGGCGTAGGCAGGGATTTGGGCTTCCCCTGCCTGAGGCGAGGTGCGCAGCAGGAGGTGTAGTGCACGCCCTCACAGACACCTCTGTGGACTCCCAGCCCCCAGTTGGGAGAGTGATCGCCTAGGGGGAGGGAGCATTTTCTCTTGGCACAGGCTGGGATTCCCACTGCTGCTGCCCCAGGCACCGGTCGCTGCTGGAAATGAGCTGCCAGCTCCTTTAGCCAAAGCTCAAGCCCCACCTCTACCACTGCCATCTCCCTGCTGGGATCGTGTAGGGGTGGGGGCTATTGTTTCCCTTTTGGCACCTGGGATTTGGGATTCGCGTGCCCAATGCTGGAGGTGAGATGAGCTGTGGAAATGAGGTGCATGCTCCCACTCTCGCAGCCTAGGTCAAAGTGAGCACCCCTGGGGCTGCCGCCTTGGCTGCTGACTTCCCACCGGGATGGCGCAGGGCTGGAAGCTGTTCTTTCCCTTGTGCCACCCGGATTCGGGATTTGGGCTACCTAGCAGTTATATACGGAGTGAGAGTTTCTCTCTCCGAGCGCGGTTAAACGTTCCTTATCTCTTCCCCAGAGACAGTACTATGAGCATGTTCAGTTTCTCTTTCTCTTCCTTTTGTCTCTCAGGGGCTCCACTGGCTTGCCCTGTGTAGGGCTGGGGCTCCCATCTCCCCTGCACGTCTCAGGCTGGCCCGTTTTCCAATCTCCCCAGTTCGCACTCACTCACTCAGGTATCTTTGAGGTTGTCTTCTTTCTGGTGTCTGTATTTTCTCTTTCTGCTCTTGCAGATGAGAGGAATGTCCTTCTCAGTTTGATAGATGGGGCAGATGAAGGTTACAGAGCTCCCCTCCTCCCCGTCATCTTGGCTCCTCATTTTGTAACTGTTTAAAAACATTTATTTATTTTTGAGAGACAGAGAGAGACAGACCATGAGCAGGGGAGGGACCAAGAGAGAGGGACACACAGAATCAGAAGCAGGCTCCAGGCTCTGTCAGCACAGAGCCCGATGCAGGGCTCAAACCCATGAACTGTAAGATCAGGACCTGAGCCGAAGTCGGAAGTTCAACCAACTGAGCCACCCAAGCGTCCCAATATGCAGACTTTCAACCTGCAAGATACATCAAGTGTGTGCTCACACTGTGGTTTCTAAACTGTAAACATATCCTTCATTCTCCTTTATGACTTTTTTCTTCATCAGGCTCATAGAGAGCCCAGCCAAGGAGGACTGTTTTGAACCTGAGTCAATAGTATACTTTCCAATCATGATTTGAAGAGAACCCCTTTCCTGGAGTAGCTCCCAGGCAACAACTGGCTAAAGAAATTGGCATTCTGGAGTCTTAGAATTCAGGTTGGCATGAATTGCTATTTCATTCTCTCTCGGAGTCAAGGTAACAGGAAAGCTAGGCTAAAAATATTCGAGCAATTCTTTGAGTTCAACTCTTTGCCAAGAAGTTCTTTTTTCCTGTCGTCTAATGGAAAAATAGCACAGAAAACCAAGAATTCTGCTTATAATTTTTACTAAGAGGGGAAATATTGCATGTGTGTATTTACTGATGGGGGAAGGATTACCTACCGGCTCAGGCTATCCCATAGGAGACAATGAAATCATAGAGATTATAGAATTGTAGACTGTACATGATCGCATCAGCACAATAATGATGCAGTGTCTTTAATGATTATGATACAGTGTCTTTAATGATTATACACAGCACAACAATAATGAACATATCATTTTGAGAAAACCAGGAAGTAAGACCTGATGACAATTTCCAATTTTTAGGCTAGTCTTTTGTAGTTAATGTTTCAAACATGACTTACAACAAGAGTGTTTGAAATAAAATTCTACACTGAATTAATTTGATTAAAATATTTAAAATATCTTTTTTTGATACTTACGATTCTTTCTTTCTCCCTCTTTTTCTCTCTGCCCCGTCCTCACTCACACACTCTCTCTCTTTCTCAAAGTAAGTAAATAAGCTTAAAGAAAAGAAGGGAGATGATAATATGTAAATCTGGGAAGGTGACTTAGGAGTGATAGGCTAAGAGCTCCTTGAGAATCACCCCTGGAAACAGAATCATCCCAGGAAACAATTAAACAATAAGATTAAAGACATGGGATGCATGGTGTCAAATAATCACATTGGAAGCTTTTCAGATAAATCTGTACCATTAACATCCGGGCGTGCATGCACATGCGTACACACATGTCTGTTTTAATTTCACTTGATCTTAGCCAAAAGGTGAGAAGAGATCTCTGTTTTAATTTCACAGAAGATTGATGAATGTGCGGTTTATATTACGTACAATAACTTCTGCTGATTGTACTTGGACAATAAATACTACGGTTGGGAGATCCTGATACTTGTGCTTTAGTGTATAAACCTTTGCACATAGGTACCCATACACACCAAAAATAATATCCACCACATGCTGTTTGCAGTAGTGTGAAACCAGCATATTTGCAGATAGAGGCTACAAACTAGTTCTGTGTGTACGGACGTCATTCTCACATCTTCAGGTGCAAAAAAGTGAAAGCTAATGATAGTTGTTTATTTATTTATTTTTATATCATTTATTATAAAATTTTTGATATTTTAAGTTTCTTTATTTTGAGAGAAAAAGGGAGAGAGAGAACCGTGAGGGAGGAACAGAGAGAGAGAGAGAGGCAGAGAATCTCAAGTTGGCTCTGCACTCAGCACGGAGCCTGACTCAGGGCTTGAACTCATGAACCATGAGATCATGACGTGAGCTGAAATCAAGTTGGACTTTTTGTTTTGTTTTTTAATTTTTTAATGTTATTCATTTTTTTTTTTGAGAGAGAGAGAGAGTGAGAGAGACAGACAGACAGAACACAAGTGAGGGAGGGGCAGAAAGGGAAGGAGACACAGACTCTGAAGCAGGCTCCAGGCTCTGAGTCAGCACAGAGCCCAACGTGGGGCTCCAACCCATGAATCGTGAGATCATCACCTGAGCTAAGGCAGGTCTCTAACCAACTGAGCCACCCAGGCACCGCAAGAATTGGATGCTTAACTAACAGAACTACCCAGACACCCCTATTAAAATTTTTAAAAATTCTAATTCCAGTATAATTGACATACAATGTTATATTAGTTTCTGGTGTATATTATAGTGATTCAAAATCCCTATACATTACTCAGTGCTCATCACATTAAGCAATTAGTAAGTAATTAGTTAATATTCACTTTTAAATGGTTATTTTTGAGAGAAAGAGCATGAGTAGGAAAGGGATAGAGAGAGTGGGGGACTGAGGAGCTGAAGCGGGCTCTGTGCTGACAGCAAAGAGCCCCTTTCAAGGATCAAACTCATGAACCATGAGATCATGACCTGAGCTTAAGTCAGACGCTCAGCAGCTGAGCTACCCAGGCATCCACCTCTCCATGATGGGTATATTCTTAATCCTCATCACCTATTTCACCCGTCCCCTACCCATTTCCCTTCTGATAACCATCAGTTTGTTCTCGACAGTTTAAGAGTCTGAATTTTTGTTTCCCTTTTTTTTCTTTGTTGGTTTTTTTTGTTTCTTAAATTCTACATATGAGTGAAATCATATGGTATTTGTCTTTCTCTGACTAAATTATTTCAGTTGCTTATTTTTATTAAAAAAAACTTTCTTCTTGCTGTTGGGGAGATGAACTTTGGGACCTCCTAACCCACTATCTTGCTGATGTTCTCCTCTATTTTTTGCAGTCCATTTCTACTTATGTGATTGTGATTCTTATGTATATCTTTTAGCAGATTGTGCTTTTCAAGACATTTACCAACGTCATGTAGATTACACCAAATTCATAGGTGTAGAGTTTTTCAAAGTATTCCTTTATTAGCTTTTGAGTTATCCTCTAGCTCAGAGATATTTTCTGTGTCTGGTATACCAAGAAGCATTAATCAAAAGGGTTCTTTATTTCTGTTAGTTTTTTTCATTTGTAGCATTTATTTTTGTTTTTTCTTAGTTTTTCCATGTCTCTGCGTACATTAACCATCTCTTTTTGCATGCTTTCTACTATATCAGTTAAAGCCCTTAAAATATTAATCACAGACCCAATTCAGACCCAACTAAACTTTAGATCTGATATTCCAAAGTTGCTGTCAAGTCTGGAATAGGTGCTTACTCTGTCCTTCAAATTGTGTTCTCTCTCTCTCTCTCTATCTCTTGCCTTTTAGTATGCCTTGTAATTTTCCTAGCTTTATTGAGAGGTCGTTGACATATAACATTGTGTAGATTTACAGTGTACAATGTGATGATTTCATAAAGGTATGCATTGGGAAATGATTATCAAGGTAAGGTTAGTTAACACATCTATCACCTCATGTAATTACCATTTTTTGTTGGGGGGAGAACATTTCAAATACTCATAGCAAATGTCACATATACAATACAGTATGATTAACTATAGTCAGCATGCTGTATATTAGACCCCAGAACATACCTTATAACTCACCTTGTTCTTTTGGACCAACATCTTATTGCCCCCCCCCATCCCTTCCCCCACTCCAGTTCCCAGCAACCATTAATCTAATCTACTGTGTTTCCATGAGTTCAGCACCTTTTTTAGATTTTACAATAAGTGAACCCATGCAGTATGTTATTTTTGATTGATAGTTGGGCATGACGTACTGAGCAAGAGGACCTGCTGTACACGGACCATTGGATATGTGGTAGTGAGGTGCACGGGAAGGGAAGCATACTATTGTCTTATGATTAGGACCTAGACTTTCAGTGAGCCTATGCCTCTGAACTGTGGGATTCACAATTGTTTCTCATTTTTGTTTTTGTTTTTTGACCCTATGTAGGTGGACGAAGATGGGTAGACTGGAGTTGGTATTTCCCTTCTCCCACGTGGAAGGCTATAGCTGGCTGGAGTTAGGTATTTGCCTCTTGCCAGGTCAATTAGATTCTGATAGTGTCCCCGCAGGCTAAGCTTTGATTAACTAGTTTCTGCTGAGTGCAGGTTTTCTTAAGAAGAACAGAATACCCTGATATATTTCAAAATGGTTCCTTCACCCTCCTCCAGGCCGAAGCACAGGCAATTTTTCTACATTTTCTGTGGGAACCTGGTCAAGCTTCTGTAAGTAAGTCTCACAGTATTGTGGTGCCCCTCATCAAAATACCAGCAAGCTGAATTCAGCAGCATATTAAAAGGCTCATATGCCACCACCAGTTGGGATTTACCCTTGGGATGCAAGGATGGTTCAACATACCATAACAATACATGTGATATACTACACTAACAGAATTTCAAAAAGTCATATGATCATTTCAATAAATGTGTTTGACAAAAGTGTGAGAATAAATGTTACACTTGACAAAGTACGACACCATTTCATGACAAGCACTCTCAATTTAGTGTAGGAGGGATTTCCTCAACATAATAAAGGACCATCTATGATAAGCCCACAGCTTACATCATGCCTAAGGGTGAAAGGCTGCCCTGTGAGCATCATTTGGACAGAATCTCTAGCCTGGCATAGCTACTGGAGAAAAATACCCCAAAGCCCATATTGAAATATTTTGAATGGAATGATCGACATGGAAGTGAAAATAATCTGCATTTATCCAGTTTTCAAAGGGATAACTGGAAAGAGCAGCATGATACCAGGAGAAGCTGTTTTCAGCCTGCCAGTGAATCTCTAAATTAACTTCCTAGAATGCTGGGAGTCGTACAGGCCTCGCTGGATGCCACCGTCACAGCGAGGAAATGGCAGATATTTGCACAACTCCTGCCATGAGAAGCGAAACTAGTACCTCCTTCTGCTTCTGGCTCATGTTGGGAATGAGCCTGCTGTTATTGACCAGACCTCTCAACATTCCAAATCAGACCAATATTCCCCACACAGATACTTCATGAGAAGAAGCATATTCCTACCCCTACAAAGATTTTAGATCAAAGCACTGCAGATGTTTGTTGGAAGGCTCTTCTAATGAGCCTTGCAGACCCAAGACATAAATAATAAAGGAGCTAAAAACAGAGGAGTTACTATTTTTTCATTTTTTTAACTTTTATTTATTGTTGAGAAGTAGAGACAGAGCTTGAATGGGGAAGGAGCAGAGAGAGAGGGGGAGAAACAGAATTCAAAGCAGGTTCCAGGCTCTGAGGTGTTAGCACAGAGCCCGACACGAGGCTTGATCCCATGGACTGTGAGATCATGACGTGAGTCAAAGTTGGATGCTCACCCGACTGAGCCACCGGGTGCCCCAAGGAGTTACATTTAAGTCTGTCCCGGAGAAAAGGAGCCTGACTTGGAGATAAGAAATGGGCAAGGACAGAACAGAAATCCCTTCCCAAGGTCCACATTCTACAAATACCCTCCGTTTTACTGACCTCAGTTATGAGGACGGATAAGAATATAGAAACCCAGGAGCAAGGCTAATGCACACAGGGCCCCCATTGTGCTTACATCAAAGAAAGAACTATCTCTAGCAACTGGTTAACAAACATTCTTTCTCTTGTAGTTAATGAGCTAGATAAAATAACTCCTAGACTATCTATCTCCAACTTAACCTATGTTTTAATTTTAGCATTACTGACTTAAATAATGTGTATGTTATCCTGTCTTTTACTGAAAGCATCCTGTTATTCACTTGGTTGTAAAATTTACTCAACCTCACTGTAAGTACATTACATGACTCAGTTGTGACTTATTAATTGAAAACAAAGTCATAAATATTGTCAACAAACCGAACCTGTACAAAATGAGATAAGTTTGTTACTTTCTTAATCTGAGGGACTGACATCAAGAACAAATGGGATAGTTCTACAAGAATACTTCTCTAAAACATGTTTCTGTACACTATCAATGATCAAAGCGTCTTATCACAAAGAATTAACCACTGTAAAAATTCTATTTTCAGATGTCATGTTAATGCTTGATCTATAAATAAAGACAACCAAACCAACAGGATACATATGCCTTCCTGGTGATCAGAAAGAACCTTGTGGCTCACTCATGTCTCTCTCAGCGACACCAGTCATCCCTCAGGGACCCCTGGACCAGCTGGAGCTGGACTCCAGCACTAGGAGAAAATTCTGAGATCAGGGTCTTGCATCAAATGTTGTCATAATCAGGGGCACCTGGGTGCCTAAGTCAGTCGAGCATCTGACTCTTGATTTCGGCTCAGGTCATGATCTCGCAGTTGGTGAGTTTGAGCCCCGCATCAGCCCTGTGCTGACATTGTGGATCTTGCTAGTGATTCTCAGATTCCATCTCTCTCTGCCCCTTCCTCATTCACTCTCTATCACTCTCTCAAAATAAATAAATAGACATTAAAAAAATTCTTTTAAATGTTGTCGTAATCAATAAACCACTGACTACAGGGACCTCAGGTTGAGGACTAATATTTTAGTCTCTGTCTTTATGCTCATGTTCCAGGTAACAGAGATAGCATTCACTCACATCGTAGTTTTTTTAAAAAGTGCATTCTGTGGGAACATGTGGTGATTGGCTGGCTGAGTGGCCCTGGACTCATTTGAATTGGTGAGGAAAGAATGGGCACGAAACAATGGAGGACGATGCTTGCTCTGCAGTGGTGTTCTCTCATTTATTCCTTACTTCCAGTTTCCTCTAGTGCTTAAAGCCTCTTTCCTGGTACTAGCTGCAGGAAAGAAATGATAGAATAGATGTAACATTTGTGCGCAGTGCCCACGACATGAGAGCTGATCAACAGATGTTGGTGTGTTTAGCATACATGTCTTATCATGAGTTATCACGTTTTCCATATAAAATACTGAAAAATGCATTGCTATCCTGACTCCAGGATGGAGCAAGCAATGACTGTGTTTCACTGTTAATCAACAATTATGTTATAAACCCTTGTTTCCACGTTAAGTATTTGGTTTTCATGAGTCTCATTGAGAGTTAGCTCTACATGCAGAGAGAAGGAAATGGAATTCGCCCAGTTGGATGTATTGGTAATTATTGTCTCCCTGTTTCGGGAGAGCTTAGCAGAGATCACCTCAAAATGTATCTTGTGTTTTGTAATGCTATTGCCTATGAGGAGACAACACAGGCATAGTGAAGACATCCAGACATTGACAAAACCATAGGTTAGAGAGAGAAGGAGAGGCCACAGCATCAGAACACAGACTAATTGATTAAGCAATGTGGGAGAATGTGGTGGGTTAAATCAAAGTATCGATCAGAGACTGTTTTCTAGCCTTCTTTGTCTCTGAGAGGCAAAGCAGGTGTATAAGATGAATACAGCCAAGTGTTAAAGGCAGATCAGATTAGGTTTTGAGGCTTCAATATCTTCTACAAGGAGGATGAGACTTGACTGGGGCAGGTAATTCTCTCAACAATCTGTTAGGTAACATCAATTTCATAGGGAGACTACTTGGCTCCATAGCTTTGCTGAGGCCACACAACTTACAGGAACTAGTGAAAAGAAGCGGTCAGCACATAATAGGTTATTTTTTTCACATAATACGAATCAGTTCATGTTTTTGGAGTTCATGGACATGAGTAGCATAGATAAACAGAAGCCTGAAAAACATCTTTGTCTTCATACATTAAGATTTGGAAGAATGCTTTTAGGTCAGATGATTTTTGAAAAACGTACTCAAACATTCAATAATCATGTTGTAATCCGTGGGCATACTTTTACATTAAAGTGCTTGGTGTAACAACATCTCTGCCACAAATACTTTTCCAGGAACTCAGAATGGAAAGAAAACAGAGTTGGAAATTCATGATACTACTTTTTAAAAAATATTTTTAATGTTTATTTATTTTTGAGGGAAAGAGAGTGTGAGCAGGGGAGGGGCCGAGAGAGAGGGAGGCACAGAATCCAAAGGAGGCGCCAAGCTCTGAGCTGTCAGCACAGAGCCTGGCACAAGGCTCATACTCATGAACCATGAGATCCTGACCTGAGCCACAGCCAGACGCTTAGCCAATTGAGCCACCCAGGTGCCCCTCATGATACCACTTTGTTGAAAGCAGTGGTGTTGTAGGGAGGTGGCCCAATGTAGCTCTTGAGAACATATTCAGGAATTTTGCAGTTTGGTTGTTAAAACATCTGCAGTTTAAAATCATAGAAATCAGCAAACACTCCCAACTAATGGATCCTTCTTATTTCAAAGAGCTGGTTTACCAGTACACCACTAGATATGAGTACATGGCAGTCAAACATCATCGTCCATAAATAAAGACAAACAAATCCTGGTCTTTGAATTGTAACTTATGCACTGTCACACTGAAAAAAATGAAGCTTAGGAATTAGGAATTAAGTCATCTGCTGACTACTGTCAAAATCATTCTCGATCAGGCCATTATAGTAGGCATGTTCTAAATGTTTTTCTTATTTCTTGTGCAAACGCTCACATACCAATTCTTTGTAGAATTGAGTATCAGTAAAATGTTAGGCTTTTATAAGTGAATTAGCATACTTTGTTTTATCAGAGAGTGTTATTCTCATGGTTTCTGTTTTTGTTTGGGAAGGAAGCGTGATGCCAGTCAACTTCTGCATCTCGTGGTTGAAGATATTCTTATTAATAACTTTTTCAAGATACTGTTTCATTTCCCATTTTAACCTACTGATTTCATGGTATGTAATCTAAGACACTTCTACTCCAGTCCTTTAGAAAGCACCACCAATCACAGGAAAAAATAACACTTTTCTTGCAGATACACTTTAGGCAATAATGCTATATCTTCCTTTCTATTATAATTAATGATTTAGGAGACAATATAGCTTGAAGAAAGTTTTTAAATAAACAAATTCATAGATCACCTATGGTCAGAAATATTACAAATTTTCCTTCGATGTTCTAAATAGTTGTAGTCAACATTTCCATAAGACTTTAGAAACTACTTTATATTGTTTTGCTTTTAACACCAAAGTGTCATCAATTCCCCCATTTCTGTTGTCTTCTTAAAGCATAATTTAAAACTTTGCATAGTATTTCCATTGGGTTGACATGCCAAAACTTGCTAATTAATTTGTTGTTTCACGAGAGTAAAATTAAAATTCTCTGTACTTGAATTCCACTCTTATGTCACATCCCAAATTTCCTATTAGCACCAAATTAAGTTTTGGAAAATTGTGTCCCTAAGGGATTATTTTGTCCCTGCACCTTATTGTTATAATAAATCATTAGTAATTTTCTCCTGCAATTATCGTGTCTTTCTTTTTAACACCACCTCAGAGACACTCCCCGGTGCCCATCATGGCGAGCGTCTGCAACAAGATAATCATGTCCCCACGGGAGATGAGGGCACCACCTCCCCCCTGTAACTAGGGAGCTGATATACTCTCACCAGCACAGGCTTGTCACTGGTGGCCCGCCTGCTGGTGGGGGAGGACATCCAACTCAGGTGGGTCATTTCTGCCTCAGCTCTCACCCGGAATGACTGGGTGCACTCTTCTGAAAACTTCCCTTTTCTCCTTGATGCTCAGCATCCCAGTTTTCTCATTTTTTCCTTCAATTTTTCCTATGCGTGTCTTCTCCATTTTCCACCATTTATTTGCCTTCTGTTTTCCTTTTTCTCCTCATTATTTTTCATTTCTTTCTTTTCCTCCCACATTGCCTATCTTTTCTTAGTCTCTTTAGGCTTCCTTTTCCTACTCACATTTCTCCTTCACTTTCTAGTGTGTGTGTGTGTGTGTGTGTGTGTGTGTGTGTGTGCGTGTTCAATGTTTGATTTTTCTGATTTTATCCCATCTTCTCTCCTCTTTATGAGGTGTTGCAGCACAATGTTAGGAGAGCTGCCTCTGGAGTCAGGGATTCTGGGGCTAAATCTCAGCTCTGTCCCTTACTCGATGTGTCACCTTGGGCACCATGTTTGGACCACATGTACTTCCATGTCCTCACCTGTAACATGGGAACAAAAACAGCAACTTCCTCATAAAGGCTAAATTATCACAGGTAAATTGTTTAGACCTGTGCATGGCCCATAAGGGTCTACTCTTAATATTCCTGTCGCATTATATCCTTTCTTTGTAGCTCACTTTCGTCGCCCTTTGGCACCTATCAGTTTCATGAGTGACTCCCTTTTCCTTCAGTGATAGTGTATGTGGGTTTGTTGTTGCGATTGCTTTGTTTCCACTTGTGTTTCTCAGTCTTTTTGCTCCTTTAGTTCATGTCTATCTTTTCCTGTGTCCAGAAAGCTTCCCAGTAATAATTTCCTTTCGATTCTCTCAATTCTTTTCCTCTCTTCACTGTACTCATCGTTGGCAGGCGGTCTTGTCTCGGTTTTCTGTTTCCTTTACCATCTCTTCTTTGATTGTTGCATATCTGTCTCTTCATGATGTAGGAATTTGGCTCAGTGAACCTCAGAGCTCACAGACTTTCACATATTCTCCTTTTCTTCTACATTTCATTTTTCCTCTCCACTTGGACTTCTCTCATTCTCTTTATGATTTTATTATATGGTATCTCTTCTCTTAGTTTGTTTTGTTGATTGTTCATTTATGTGATTTCAGGGCTCTTCATGTTTTCATGATTTAAGTCTTCTTCTCTCACGTATTTACCTTGCAATCTGTTTATGGAGGACTTCCTTGTAGCCCCTTTATTTCTTTGAATATACATTTTCTTCTCATTTATCTTTGACTGTGTTTTCCTCTAAACTTCTCTTGTGTGATCACTTTATTCATCTTATTTTCTTCAATTCAATAAATTTGTTTCCTCAAATTCTTTCTCTTTTATTTTATCTCACGACCCCCCGTTAACCTCATATTCTAGAATTCTCGCTTATATATTTCACATTCTTTACTCTCTTGTTTTTTCTCCATTATCATTTGACTTCTCACTTGCTATCAGTATTAATTCTTAAATCTTATTTTATTTTAAATGCTTATTTATTTATTTTGAGAGAGAGAGTGTGTGTGTGTGAGCAGGAGAAGGGCAGAGAGCTAGAGAGAATACCAAGCAGGCTTCACCTTCTCAGCACAGAGCCCAACACAGGGCGCAGTCTTATGCATTGTGAAATCATGACCTGAGCAGAAATAGAGTACAACGCTTACCTGACTGAACCACCCAGGTGCCCCTATTCTTAAATAGTATTTTAAATGATCCCCTATATGTTTTCTTTCTTTCTTTTTTTAAGTCTATTGATTTTTGAGAGAGAGACCAGGGGAGTGGCAGAGAAAGAGAGGGAAAGAGAGAGTCCCAAGCAGGCATGCTGTCAGCTCAGAGCCAAACATAAGACTTACTGTCATGAATTATGAGATCATGACCTGAGCTGAAATCAAGAGTCTGGCCCTTAACCAACCTAGTCGCCCAGGTGGCCCTGCTGTATGTTTTCTTATTATGTTGACAAGTAGTTAAAAAACATCCTCTATGAAATAATCATATTTCCATTCGCTCAGAAACAGATCTTTGATATATGAAGCTCAGTTACTAGTAGAGGCAGAATACAAAACAAAACAAAACAAGAAAAGAAGATGATTTTAGTAGTGTGATAAATGCTCAGGGAAAGATAGGCAAGAAGTCCTCAAGAAGACTAGAAAAGTCTTCCATGGAACATGTTGTTTCTATATTCTTCCATCTACTTTCTTTATTTTGCCTTCTTATGCTCTTCTTATTTTGCCTTCTTATGCTCTTCTTTATTTTGCCTTCTTATGCTCTTCTTATTTTTGTCATTAAATATTCCATTACCTTAACAGAAGGTGCTTCTATTCCATAAAAGAATATCTGTAAGTGCTATAGAAATTTATATGAATAGCATTCTAAATTCTAAATAAATTAAGATATATTCTATAGATTGCATTGAGAATTTGGTGAATTCTGCTACCATTGAAAGCATTATATATCTTTTGAGATTAAATTGACAATATTGTTCTTAAAACTTTTGAAAGTACAATAAAAATGACAAATACTATTTTAAAAAATTACAAAGATAAAAATACGACATCTTGCCAGATATTTAACTATATTTAGGCAACAATAAATAAGCATGTATAATAATGTTTAAAAATCAACTATTCAATAGGACGAAGTAGATCATTGAAAAGCAAATCAGAGAAAATAGAAACAATTTGCACTCAGCCAATTTCACATAAATAATTAGGAAAGAAAAAAAGAGAATATCCCCTATGATCTGTGCTGTTCAGAATGATAACCATTAGCCGCTAGCCAGTGAGGACTTGAGATGTGGCTAATCCAAACTAATGTGTGCTGTAAGTAGAAAACACACACTGAGATTTGAAGATTTATTATTAAAAAAGAATGTAGAATGTCTTCACATCTTTATACTGATTATATGTTGAAATGGTAGTTTGGGTACGTTAAGTCAAGTAACACATGTTTATTTCATTTGTCTCCTTTTATTTTTTAATGTAGCCGGTACAAAATTAAGAACTATGTATAATTTGCATGATATTTTATTGAATAGTTCAGTGCTAGAGAGTTGTAGGGGAGATGTTCAGTGTCTCTGTCTGTCTGTCTTTCTGTCTGTCTCCTTCGTATTGGTTCAGCATCAGATGCTTCCTTCTCTTCTTTTTTTCTTTTTTAAGACTTTAAGTTTTCTCTACACTCAACATGGGGCTTGAACTCACAACCCTGAGATCAAGAGTCACATGCTCTCTGAGCCCTTCCATGCCTCCCTTCTAGCACACTGCCTTCATCAATCCTGGATCCCAGGAGTGTGTGTGCACACCTGCGTGTTCACACATAGCGCCCTCAAACCCCTTCCCCAGCTCCTTCTCTCCCTTGCATATTCTTCATCCACAGGTTCGTACTCAATAGGCATGAATTTTGCATGATATTCTGTTCTGATTCTGATCTTGTCACCCAGTGTTGTTTTTTTCAGATCTCTGCATGTTAATGATTGAAATCTGAATTGTTCTTAGTAGCCTCTGGAGTTTATTATTTTTATTCATATCATCCACATTTATATTCACCTATGTTTTCATTGGTAAATATTTGTCTATGTCTCCCTGGAAAGCTGTCAATACTGAGTTTATATTCAGGCATGAAACAGGCATCAGAGGGCATGTGTGTA
>PJEM01003773.1:0-25228 GCA_004023845.1 Helogale parvula
ACATCTTCTTGATCCACTCATCAGGTGATGGACATTTAGGTTCTTTCCATGATTTGGCTATTGTAGAAAGTGCCGCTATGAACATTGGGGTACATGTGCTCCTATGCCTCAGCACTTCTTTATCCCTTGGGTAAATCCCTAGCAGTGCTATTGCTGGGTCATAGGGGAGTTCTATGGATAGTTTTTTGAGGAACCTCCAAACTGTTTTCCAGAGCGGCTGCACCAGTTTACATTCCCACCAACAGTGTAGGAGGGTGCCTGTCTCTCCACACCCTCGCCAGCATCTATATTCTTTTGATTTGTTCAATTTGAACAAATTTGTTCAATTTGAACAATTTGAAAAATTTTTGAAATTATTTTGCTTCATTCACGTGTTCCATAGATATGACTGCTAGGTACTATATAGATTCATAGGATACAGTAATGAGCAAGAGAGCCACCAACTCAACCTGCATGGTCTAGACGATTTGACAAGCAGCTACAGTAAAATGGAATATGTGCTGTCACCGTGGAAGTTCAGATATCTAGGGACTTCATAAACGTGGCAAACACATACTCTGTGGTCAGTAGAGGCTTCTAGGAGGATGTGACATTTCATCAAGTTTTTTTTTTAGTGTTTATTTTTTAGAGAAAGAGAGTGGAGGCAGGTGAAGAGGAGAGAAGAAGGAGAGAGAGAGAAAGACACAGAATCCAAAGCAGGCTCCAGACTCCCAGCTATCAGCACAGAGCCTGACACGGGGCTCAAACTCACGATCATGACCTGAGCCGAAGTTGGAAGCTTAACCAACTGAGCCAATCCAGGCACCCCTCACCAAGTTCTAATGGATGAGCAGTAGGGGCCAGTTAAAGTAGGAATGGTAGCAGTGGCCCCGGCTAGAAACTAGCTTGAGAAGGAAAGAGAGGGTCTTCGGCTAGAGAATTGAAACAAAAAATAAAGAATGCAAAAGTGAGAGATGAGCCTAGAAAGATAAAAGGGGCCAGAATATTCAGTTTGAAAGCTTTATAAGTTATAGGGAGCAATTTCAGCTTTACTCTAAGGCAGTAATAAAGTGAATTCATTAGAATGTCTTCAGCTGCAGGTAGCAACAACAAAATACTCAAGGAAAACTTTTTTAACATTTCACAAGATGAGAAGTGTGGTCCCTGCATGGGTTCATCTTTCTGTCTGCCGTTCTCAGTGTGTGTGACTTTTCTACTTACTGTCCGACGATGCCTCCTCTTCTAGTGCCCAAGCAGTTGCAGCAATCCCAAGGATCAGATCTTTACAAAATTATGTTCAATGGCCGAGAAAAGGCAGGTGGCATCTATGCAAACAGGGAAAAAAGTCTTTTCCAGAAGCTTCTAGCAGAATTCCCCATTTCTCACTGGCCAGAACCCAGTCACATGTGAACTCCTAGCTGCATTGTATTCTGGGAAACTGTGTATATGGTATTTTCACCCTTTGAGGTGGGAAGTGGCTTCTATCTGCAGGGAAGGAAAGGAAAGAGTCATAGCTATTGGGTAAAAAACTATCAATGGTGTTCTCAGCATTTGAACATTCTTGAGCGAACAAGTGAAGGGATTTACATTCAGCTTTCTATTACTCTAGGTCCCCTTGCTTCTTTCACTTCACTGTCCATCACCTGCATCCTTTAGTCTCAATCACCCCTTTTCCATCTCGTTCCCCTGGTTTTTTAAGGCATAGTAAGCTCACTCTCTATATCACCAATAAACATTCATGACACTGTTTGATTTAATTCTGACAAAATTACCTAAGACAATGATATCTATAGTATTTGGCATGAATACTTCAGGAAGTGCATTAGTTGATCTAAAAAATGTTCTAAAACAGGCACTTGGATGGCTCAGTCAGTTAGGCATCCGACTTTAGCTCAGGTCATGATCTCACCATTTGTGGGTTCGAGCCCTGTGTCATCAGGCTCTGGAGCCTGCTTCGGATTCTGTGTCTCCCTGTCTCTCTGCTCCTCCCCTGTTCATGCTCTGTCTCTCTCTCCTTCAAAAATTAATAAACATTTTAAAAAACTTAATGTCCTAAAACAACTAATATTAGGGGTTTCAAGTATACGCAGTTATGCCTGGCATTGCCACTGGTATGTTAACCGAAACGTACTTCATTTCCATTATTAACGTAAGAATGATACATTCACTTAGATTGTGTGACTGGTACATAGTGGACTAATATTTGTAGAATGAATAGCTTTTAAATAAATAATCGTCTCTAATTCCCTTCTTCACTTCACCACATTTAAAAGAAAATAAGAGCAAGCATGTGAGAGTTTGCTAGAATGTTTATTGATTTTAAAGACTAAATGGTGTAACGGCCCATCCGACACTTCTATTCTAGCTGCTTATGATTATTTAAAGCATGTGGAAATCATTATAGCAAGACTAAGCCAGATGAATTTTTTTCTTTTCTTTTCCTTTTCTATTTTAGAGAGAGGGCAAGCACATGCAAGTGGGTTAGGGGCAGAGAGCAGGGCAGAGAATCTGAAGCAGGCTCCACACTGTTAGAGCAGAGCCTGACATAGGGCTCGATCTCACCAACTGTGAGATCATGACCTGAGCCGAAATCAAGAGCTGGACACTTAACTGACTGAGCCACCCAGGTGCCCCAATACTGTTTTTTTTAGCCATGATGCAAATCCACGGAGTGGTCTTTCAAGTTAGAAGCCGCATCAGTTAAGCATTCCAAAAAATGTTTTTTTGAAAAGCATTATTTGTTCAGAAACTGCGTAGCTTCTGTTACAGAATCACTAACAAACACTTCAAGCGCTTGTTAATACTTTCAATAACAGAGGTTTAGAAATGAATTACAAATGAGTTCTTCATACTAGCTGTTATTGAATAAATGAGCTTTTTGAGCTATATATGATAAAATATGAACAATGGTTTGAGATCATGGACTTACTGCTTAGTGTTGATTTGTGTTTCTTTTGAGTGAGACTGGTGTCATAGAAATTGCAGCAAATTTCCAGACAGGGCATCTTTGTTGAGCCCAAGCTCTGCCCCTGTTAAGTATCAACTTTGGGAAAGGTGTTTCTTCATCATCATCATCATCATCATCAACTTTGGGAAAGGTTGCTTAGATGTGGTTTCCTTATCTGTAAAATTGGACTAGTGATAATGGCTTACCTCCTGCTCAGAGCTGCTGTCAAGACCACATGAGAGAGTCCACATATTTATTTTAACAGAAGTACAACCGTAAGTTAGGACATAAGTTGCCAGTCTGTAGGCTCCTTGACTGATATGCTTGCATGCGGCCACATAAAATAAAATTTGCCAAAAGCAATATTTCTACAATACGCTATGCAATGCAAAAATAGACACTGCTGCAGGGCGCCTGGGTGGCTCAGTCAGTTAAGCATCCAACTTCAGCTCAGGTCATCTCGCTGTCCATGAGTTCGAGCCCCAGGTAGGGCTCTGTGCTGACAGCTCAGCGCCTGGAGCCTGCTTCAGATTCTGTAACTCCCCTTCTCTCTGTCCCTCCCCCACTAATGTTCTGTTTCTCTCTGTCTCAATCATAAGTAAACATTAAAAAATTTAAAGAAAATAGAGACTGCTTCTCTGGTAAATAACTCAGCTAAGGTTATTGTGAGTTTCTTCCATGTTTATGATGAAATACAAACTTCCTATTAAAAGGTGTAACATGAAACGATGCTCAACATCACTCATCATCAGGGAAACACAAATCAAAACCACACTGAGATACCACTCACACTGGTCAGAGTGGCTAAAATGAACAAATCAAGAGACTATAGATGCTGGTGAGGGTGTGGAGAGACGGGCACCCTCCTACACTGTTGGTGGGAATGTAAACTGGTGCAGCCGCTCTGGAAAACAGTGTGGAGGTTCCTCAAAAATCTATCAATAGAACTCCCCTATGACCCAACAATAGCACTGCTAGGGACTTACCCAAGGGATACAGAAGTGCTGATGCATAGGGGAACATGTACCCCAATGTTCATAGCAGCACTGTCAACAACAGCCAAAACATGGAAAGAGCCTAAATGTCCATCGCCTGATGAATGGATCAAGAAGATGTGGTATATATATACAATGGAGTACTACATGGCAATGAGAAAGAATGAAATATGGCCATTTGTAGGAAAGTGGATGGACCTTGAGGGTGTCATGCTAAGCAAAATAAGTCTGGCAGAAAAGAACAGATACCATATGTTTGCACTCATACGTCTAACAGGAGAAGAGGAGAAACCTAATGGAGGACCAGGGGGAGGGGAAGAGAGAAAGAGAGTTGGGGAGAGAGAGGGACGCAAAACCTGAGAGACTGTTAAATACTGAAAAGGAACCACCACCGAGGGCTGAAGGGGGAGGGGGAGGGGGAACGGAGATGGTGGTAATGGAGGAGGGCACTTGTGGGGAAGAGCACTGAGTGTTATATGGAAAGCAATTTGACAATAAACTATTTTAAAAAATAAAAATTAAAAAAATAAAAAATAAATACATAAATAAATACAGCTACGTATCCAGTATTTGAAAAGGCTGAGTGGGATGACCCATAAAAACAAGTTCTGGTTGGTTAACTCTCATGATTGTGTGGGTGACTAGAAGCTATGGCCCACTGGTACTGCCTAGCATCAGGAGAGAGAATCATACCACATATTGCTAGTCTGGGAAAAGATAAAAATTCAAGATGCAAAATATAGTTTCTACTGAATACATGTAATTTTTACACCATCATAGAGTCAAAAAATCATTGCGTCAAACTACTGTAAGTGGAGAACCATCTGTATGATCTCACAGTCATGGGGGGCTACTCAGCAATACTACTACTCAGCAAAAATTTTTTAAAAATACCAATCTTCTCAACAACCTGAATGACTCTCAAATGCATTTTACTAAGTGAAAGGAGCCAGACTAAAAAAAAAAAAGGCTACTTCATGAATTATTCCATTTATTTATTTATTTATTTATTTATTTATTTATTTATTTTTTAATGTTTATTTCTGAGAGAGGGAAAGAGAGACAGCATGCAAGCTGGGAAGGAGCAGAGAGGGAGGGAGACACAGAATCTGAAGTGCTCCAGGCTCCAAGCTGTCAGCTCAGAGTCCAACACAGGCCTTGAACTCACAAATGGTGAAATCATGACCTGAGCCAAAATCGGCTGCCCAACTGACTGCGTCACCAAGGTGCCCCATGAATGACTGCATTTATATGACCTCGTGGAAGAAAGACATAAAACTGATCAGTGGCTATCAGGGGCCATGGGTGGGAGAAGGTTGAGCACACAAGGATGCCAGGGAATTTCAAGAAGAGGGGAGAATGATAGAAATGTGAAACGCGGTGGTATTTACGCCATGTGCCTTTCTTTTTTGTTTGTTTTGCTTTTTGTTTTGTTTTGTTTTAATGGAGTTCAATGTGGTGTTTGAACTCAACAACCCCGAGATCAAGGCCTGAGCTGAGATCAAGAGTCAGATGCTTGGGGCACCTGGGTGGCTCAGTTGATTAAGCGTCCGACTTTGGCTCAGGTCATGATCTCATGGTTCGTGGGTTTGAGCCCCACATCAGACTCTGTGCTGACAGCCAGCTCAGAGCCTGGAGCCTGTCTTCACATCCTGTGTGTGTCTCTCTCTCTGTGTTTGACCCTCCCCTGCTCACGCTCTCTCTGTCTCTCAAAAATAAATTTAAAAAAAAAGAAAGAAAAGAAAATGCTCTCTATCCTGTTGAAGCAGGACTTGAGAACTCTATGACCCTTGCTGTCTAAAGATGGTCTCATTAAGCCCATTAACACCATATAACCAGCCTGTAGTTCAGTTTCCTCCTGCATGGCTAAGTTTGTGCCTTCGGGGTTCCTACTTCTTTCATTTTCCAGTCCATTCTCCATGGTTCTGTGGAGCCTACATGTTATCTCTTTTTGACAGAAAAGTAGAAGGCATCTGACAAGATTATACATAGCTGTGGATCAGGACCACATGATTGTATGAGATCCTAAGGGACCCTACACCCTTAAGGAACATTATCAGGCAACATTCTGAGGCAAACTCAGAGGCAACCATTTCTCCAAACTCATATTATACTGGTTTGGTGATACTTCTACAGGGAAAAAGTAGATTGATGTCAACTGGACTCACTAGGTTGCAGGTGACAGACACTGGTGACAGTCTAAGGTACCTGAATTGGACGGGATTTATTGCCTCTTGGACTCCAAGAAAGTTTTGATACATGAAGGCGAGGATGCATTAAGGAACCTGGAGGTCTAAGGAACAACTGGAAGCAGGGTATTAAAGGTATCTGCTTCCCTGTGTCAACTCAATCCTCTTGCAGATTCTCCACATATCAGAACATGGCTGCTGGCAGCCACCAGTTTTATTTCCTAGAGCTCCAGTTTATAAAACTCTATATCCAGTCACTAGAAAAGTCTGAGCTGATTCTTTTAGTTCCAAGTCAAAAATAATGAGGAGGAGCTCACTGGCTTAGCTTGACTCAGGCGCCCTGGGTGGGTCAACTAGGAGCTGTAAGAACGAGCCATTGGACCAGGGATCGTCCCTCTGGAATAAGTGATATTGTTCAGAGTATGAACTGGTGGCACTTGGCAGGCAAAAATAATGAGTAAGGGAAAGAAAAATAGTGTTAGAGTCAAGAAGCAGTATACTTTTATATTGTCCAAATAAAATGACATCTGCAGTAAAACGGATAGGCTGGTCAATGTCACAATAACAAATCTACTCTCAACGTTCTATGTGGGTAGGATGGTTCCCTCCCATATTACAGCAACCTCATCTAGAACACATGGTTGCCACAGTAGTGGGATCAAGGGTAGAGGAAAATGCATGAATTCCTAACTCCCATAGGCCCACTGACACATGTCTCTCCTTCATAGTCCTCTGGCCAGAACTAGTCTCATAGCCCCAACCTACTGCAAAGGGGGCTGGGAAATGTGGAGAGTATATGGGTATTTTGTGCGCACTCACTGTCAAAAGTCATCATTCTAGGGTGCCTGGGTGGCTCAGTAGGTTAAGCGCCTGACTTTGGTTCAGGTCATGAACTCACGGTTCCTGGGTTCGAGCCTCACTTCGGGCTCTGTATTGCCAGCTAGCTCAGAGCCGGGAGCCTGTCTTCAGATTCTGTGTCTTCCTCTCTCACTGACCCTCCCCTGCTCACGCTATCTCTCTCTCTCTCAAAAATAAATTTAAAAAACATAAAAAAATTTTTTTGTCATCATTCCTACTCAATAATTAAATAATTCACAGAAGACGGAAGTGGTCAGGGGACACTTCCCAGAGAAGGGAGAGTTTGTTTTGTATCTTACTGGCTTGGCTACTTGGAGGGAAGAGGCGAGGCAGCAGAACTTCGTGGTGCTCTTAAAGGACAATAATGAGTCCAGTTGAGGGGACACAATTGCAGAAGGCTTCCAGCTAAAACACATGGCCATAGATATGCAGGAACTGGGGTACTACTGAAAGCTTTTAAGCCAAAAGCTAACATGAACAACATGAAATTTTCAGGAAGCTTAATCTGGCAGCAACATGTAGCTTGGCTTATATCATTCCATGCAGTCTAAATGCAAGCATTCTGTTGACCTCAAAAACATTCTTTGGAGGACTTCCATATCTGGTAAAATGGTAGGCGGGATAACCTGAAAAAAACATCCCATTACAAAACACCTCAGATATAAGGAGAGAGAAATCCAGATGGCACTGGAGCCTCGTTTCCTCTCCCTTTCTGTAGCTTAACAAGCAGCCGCCTCAGCAGGTCTGTTAGCTCAGCAGTAGGACAGCCTTGCCAATGGCTGAGCTCCAGAGCTTCCTCCCTTAGAAAGAGCTAATTTCCTTGAAGCTCCTATTATCGTATTCTAATTTCCCTATAAATTAATTATGCATTGAGGCACCTGGGTGGCTCAATCAGCTGAGTGTCCAACTCTTGATTTCAGCTCAGGTCATGACCCCATGGTTTGTGAGATCGAGCCCCATGTTGGGCTCTGGGCAGACAGCACAGAGCCTGCTTAGGATTCTCTCTCTCTCCCTCTCTCTCTCTCTCTTTGCCCACCTCCCAATAAACAAATAAAATAAAATTTTAAAAATTAAACACAAGAGTTGACTGTGTCTTGTCTAAGCACACCTACACTTGTAATAGTGGGAGGATGGGGGGATCCATGTCCTCTGTAGATTCTATGCCTGTAAGTTCCCCCGCAAACCTCAATCACAATTATAATTACAGCATATGTTGCTAGTGGGGTATATCTGGGCCCTATACATGGCCAAATGAACATTTTTAAAAATGCATATTCAAGCTGCTAACAAAGTAAGGGACATCCTCAGAAGCCAAAATGCCACAAACTGGGAAGAAATATTTGCAACCAACAAAGAATCGGTATCTAAAAAACGTGAACAATTCTTAAAAATCAATAAGAAAAAGGCATACAATTCAATGCAGAAATGTACAAAAGACAAGAACATGCAAGGAAGAGAAATTTTCATTAGTACGAAAATTTCATTAGTAATCAGGTAGATAGAAAATTTAAATCACAGTATCATTTTATTTTTTAATGTTGATAGAAAATTTAAAATCTGACAATTTCCCATATAAACTGCATTTTATGGCAATCAAATAATTGATGAGGGGAAAGTTCTCTTTGGAAAAGTGTCCTAGCTAATATATGAAAAAGGAATGATAGCATCTCACAATTTTACAACTCCTAATGAATTAATGAATAGTGGTTATCAGTGATCATTGCCTTTCTACCAAAATAAATACAACCAAATCTTGTGTGCCTTCTTATTGAAGAGCATACCACCACTTACAAAATGCTCTTGTCAGAAACTTGATCCTGAATCTAATCAAGCCTCTGGAATTAACAAACGCAGTACTGGAAATCGGTTAACAGAGAAACATGTGAAATCACACCAGGAGAATGCATTCAACTAAACCCAGACTGTGGGAAGCTGGTTTGTTCATCAAATAAACTGCAAGGAGGGAAAAAGGATGGCTTCTGTTTGGACCCTTATTTGAGGGACCCTGATGTTAACAAAAACAAAAACATGTTACAATTCAAGAAATTCAAACATTGACAGCTATTTCATGATGTTAAGGAATTAATGTTAAAGTTGGTGATAGTGCTATTGTTCTTATGTTTTTATAATGTCTTACAAAGGAAACTTCTCGGAGTGGGGCGGGGGCGAGGGAAGGGAGGGTTGTAAATACTCTAGATCTGGATCTGGGTGGTGGTTACACAGCTCTGGGCTGTGTAAAATTTCACCATACACTGACCTGTACTCTTAAGACTTGTGCACCTGACTGTGTAAGGTTTACCTGAATTCTTAGAAGGTAGAGTCCGGGTTTTTTAAAAGATATATTCTGAAGTTTTAAAATATGAAGCGGGGGCACCTTGGTGGTTCAGTCAGTTAAGCACATGACTTCGGCTCAGGTCATGATCTCATGGTCCATGAGTTCAAGCCCCATGTTGGGCTCTGTGCTGACAGGTAGCTCAGAGCCTGGAGCCTGTCTCTGGATTCTGTATCTCCCCCTCTCTTTGACCCTCCCCTGCCAGCGCTGTCTCTCTCTGTCTCTCAAAAATAAATAAAAAACATTTAAAAATTTTTTTAAAAATAAATAAAAGGGAAAGAAACAATTCAAATATCAATTGACAGGAGAATGAATACATAAATTGGGATATATTCATACAATGGGAGTTCTATACAATGAGGAGTGGATGAATCTTAAAGAATTAATAAGCAAATGCTTTCTAAGTTGCAGAAGGAAACTACAGGAATACCATTAATTAAATGTTCAAGATATGCACAATAGAATGACGTATTTTAGGGATACCTATATATGTGCTAAATTATAAGGAAAAGCAGGTGATGGGGTGCCTGGGTGGCTCAGGCAGTTGAGCAACTGACTCGTGGTTTTGGCTCAGGTCGTGATCCCAGGATGGTGAAATTGGGCCCCTCATGGGGCTCATGCTGAGCATGGAGCCTGCTTAGGATTCTCTCTGTCTCCCTCTGCCCCTCTTCCCTGCTCCTGCTCTCTCTCTATCAAATAAAAAAATTTTTTTAATTAAAAAAAAAGAAAAGCAGGTGAATGATAAACACAGGGTAGAGGCCTATAGTGGCTTCATTGGCTCTGATAGTATTCTTTTTAGGCTGGGTCATGGGTATTTGTTTTAATACTGTTTTTTACTCCACATATATATTATTAAAAATTGTGTAGAAATATCTTAAAATCAAATAATTTTGGAAAGCCATTTCTGTTTCAGCAATCTTTTTTTCCAGGTTTTATTTATCTTGAGAGAGAGGGAAAGAGAGCATGAGCAGGGGAGGGGGCGAGAGGGAGAGAGAGAGAAAGAGAGACAGAGAGAGAGAGAATCCCAAGCAGGCTCCACACTATCAGCGCAGAGCCTGATGCAGGGCTTGAACTCACAGACCATGAGACTATGGCCTGAGCCAAAATCAAGAGTAGGACACTTAACTGACTGAGCCATCCAGGCACCTGGTGTTTATCTGTCTGAAGACCAGGCTTGTTGGTAGTAGTGGGGTATGATGCAAAAAACCATTGGAACATCGGGAATTTGGGAAACCAGGTTTTTAGACACAGCTGCACCATTAAATAGTCCTGTAATCCTGCACAGTTCACTTAACTTCTCTTAACCCAAGTTCCTTCATCTAGAAATTGGCTGATCAACAGGTATTTTGCGGTAACAACAACAAAGTTTTGTAGTCAAATTTGTTTGGGGAACTCTAGGTTAAATAATAGGAAGAGGGTTTCCCTATAGCAAGATTTCACAGGGCCTTGAATATACAGTGTGAGTTGTAAATCTGCAAGAGAGTAATGGAGAACTTCCCAAAGTAGTTAGCCACAGGATTATGTGTGTCTGGGTATGTGTAACAGCTCTTCAAAGGGAAGGAGTCTGGGAAATCCTGGAATAGCTGCTCTCTGAGATCTCCTCCAAATCTACAATCTCGGATGACCTTTACCGCAGGATGTATGGCGAACTGTTGAAGACATGGGAGCTGGGAGATCCCTGAGGAGATTTTTACAAGGGTGGAGGTGTCGGAGCTTCCTGACCTTAATAACAACATGGCAACGCAGATGGAGAGGAAGAGGCACAGTCAGGAAACATCGCTAAAGAACCACGGGGCAGAGCGGAGCACAAGGCCATCCCTTGCCTGGGTGACAACCATGCTGGTCAGGCAAAACCGCAGTGGTTGGTTGTTGCTGCAGTGATTGGCTAACCACCCTGAACGCTAGCAGTGACTTTGCAACACGTGGACTCTTTTTATTTATGATTTATCTATTATTTATTTATTTTTGCATTTACTTAATGTTGATTTATTTATTTTGAGAGAAAGAGAGCGTGAGCAGTGGCGAAGGGGCAGAGAGAGAGGGAGAGACAGAGAAAATCCTTGATGAGGGGAGATTGTGACCCTAGCTGAAATCAAGAGTCAGACACTTAAATGACTGAGCCACTCAGGCGCCCCTGGGTTCCACGGTTTAAAGTGACTTCCCCTAGGTTACACAACTCGGTGAAGAGCAGAATGGCCGGGGCCTCCTGATGCCCGGACTAGCCTTTGCACATGACGCCCTTAGGTCCGAATATGTGCATGAAGCATGAGTGCCTCACCAAGGACTCAACGCAGTTTTCACTCACATCAATTTCAAAAATGATCTTGTGCATCTATAAAGTGGAGTGGGTGTTATGAAATCAAGAGTCTCGGAACCAAGCTAGGATAATGAGTGCTTTCACCCTAGATAACCATTTCATATCTACCATTAGTAACTTTTGAGAATGTGGCTGCATTAAGGAAAATCTGCCACTGCTCCCACTGAAGAGTGACACTGATGCCACACCTATAAATAATGTTGTGTGCTTTCCAAAATGCTTTCACATATTTTATTTCATCTGATTCTTGCAATCCTGGGAGGAAATTATTATTTTGATTTTAAATAAGAAATGTATTTCTCCAAGGGTGAATGACAAATTAGTGATAGAAGTAAAACCTAAATCCAGATTTCTTTATTTTTATCCCAAGACTCTTTCCATTAAATCACACTTGCATTCCAATGCATTGATTAGTCTACCATCATGAATAAAAACAATGATTAAACAAAAATTTCCAATGGGCATGTGTTTTGGAAAAAGTTTCAGTTGGCTGAGGTGCATAGGTTTTAGAAGCCCTGATTATCATCAGCGTTGGCCAGATAAAACCACGGGGTTTGGAAATACAGAGACATTCAAGAAGGTACTGTGTAGGATACTTATCATCTAGCTGCATTATTGGGCAATCCTTGAGTTCCATTTCAGTTAGCTAGATTACCTGGAATGCTCAGTGAATCTTATCAAGCTGAAAGTCATGCAATCTTCCTACCCCAGCCTTTTCATCAATACTGGTACCAAGATAACACCAATTTTCAGAAGGTGGTATAAAACTTTCTTTCTGGACTAGTGAAGTGAAGATCAATTTCTTCCCCTGTTCTTCCCCATTAAGCACAATCTTAAGCCCTGGAAATAGCAAAAGAGACAAACAAAAGAGATCCCTAAAAGGTAGTAAGGAGAAAGTGAATACGTTTGGGACTCTGGAGCCGGAAGAACATACCTTACATACGCCCGCCTTACAGAAGAAGGCAAGCCAGACCTGGCATTCTCTGATCCCTAGGCGGGTTAAAGAAGGCATCCCAGGCAGGCTCATTCCTCTCCCACAATTGACTGAAATTCTTCAGATATGGAGTGATCTTGACACAACTAGCAATGGGGCTCAATTTGGAGTTTTACCAAAAATAAGTGGCCACAGAAAGCATTCTTATTCCCTGGTGGGTCTGAGACTTCCCTTCTGCCAAGAGATACCAAGGCAGATAGAACCGGCCAAAGAGGTCCAGCTACAGCAGGTAGATTGGAAGCCTTTGTCCCTGTGGGCCCCAAATCCTTCTCTCCCACCCAAAGTCACCAGGTGTTATGAGGTCCATGTTTGTGTCCCCCCACATTCACATATTGAAGCCCTAACCCCCAGTGTGGCAGTATTTGGAGATGGGGCCTCTATGAAAGTAATTAAGGGTAAGTGAAGTCATAAGGGTGGGGACCATATCCAATATATTTAGTATCCTTACATGAAGGGACAGAGACTCCTGGGACCACCATCCCCTTCTCTGTGCACTTGGAAGAAAGGCCATGTGAGGACACGGAGGGGGAAGGGAACTGCCTACAAGCCAGGACAAGAGGCTTCACCAGATATGGAATTTGCCAGCCCTCTGATCATGGACTTCTAGCATCCTGTCCTGGTCTGTTTGGGCTGCTATAACAAAATGCCACAGACTAGGGGGCCTATAAACAGCAGACATTTATATATAAACACAGCCTCCAGAGCTGTGAGAAGTCTATGATTAAGTTGTCAGCATGGCCACCTTCTGGTGAGGACCGTATTTCTGGTTCCTAGATGGTGCCTTCGACCTGTGCTCTCACATGGTGGAAGAGGCAGGGCAACGCTTTTATGAGAACTCTAGGGGCACCTGGGTGGCTCAGTTGGTTAGGTGTCCAACTTCATCTCAGATCATGATCTCATGGTTCGTGGTTCGAGTCTCGGGTCGGGTTCTGTGCTGACAGCTTAGAGCCTGGAGCCTGTCTTCAGATTCTGTGTCTCCCTCTCTCTCTGTTCCTCCCCTGCTCATGCTCGCTCTCTCTCTCTCGCTCTCTCTCTCTCTCTCAAAAATAAATAAAGATTAAAAAAATAAAATAAAATAAAGAGAACTCTAATCCTACTCACTAGGGCTCCACCCTCATGGCCTAAGCACTTCCTAAAGGCTCTCCCTCCTAATACCATCATTTTTTGTGATTTCGAATTTCAATATATGAATTTGGGGAGGTCACGAACATTCAGAACATAGCACCTCCAGACAGAGAAAATCAATTTCTATTGCCCAAGCCTCCCGATGTGTGGCATTTTGCTATGGCAGCCCACGCTGAGTCAGGACAGAATGGGCAAGAAGAATCCAGCTCCGGCAAGTCATCTGGTCTAAGGAGCCTCCTTTCTCCTTATAGGCCAAGACTCTCTCTCTCTCTCTCTCCAGAGAGTCTGGAGCAGCTGAGGGGCTGTTAGGAGGATCCTACCACCCTTCTCCCTCAATGAGATGTACCCACAGGGGAAAATAATTTGCCCTCTCAGGAGTTATCACCAGGGCCCTGTGGGTGTCCCAGGGACACGAGATAAACCACTGAATAATAGTGCGACGTCTCTGGAAATTAAACTGCCATTGGAACCCCTGACCAGAAATGTAGGCCAGGACCTATGTGCTAAACCTAAACAGGGTGACTGTTTGTTAAAATAAATTACTTAAGTAGGATATGAATCCCTTACATAATAGACAAAATGTCCAGAATACAATTGAAAATCTGACAGCACAGAACCTGCTTGGGATTCCTTCTCCTGCCCCTCCCCTTCTCGCTTGCTTGCACGTATGCACAGACACTCTCCCCCTTCTCTCAGATAAACATTTTTTTTTTAAAGGAAAAAAAGGGGCGCCTGAGTGGCTCAGTCGGTTAAGCGACTGGCTTCGGCTCAGGTCATGATCTCACGGTTCGTGGGTTCAAGCCCCTCGTCGGGCTCTGTGCTGACAGCTAGCCCGGAGCCTGGAGGCCGCTTCGGATTCTGTGTCTCCCTCTCTCTCTGACACTCCCCTGCTTGCGCTGTCTCTGTCTCGCAAAAATAAATAAAAAACATTAAAAATAAAAAATTTTTAAAAATTAAAAAATAAAAAGTTTTAAAAAGGAAAAAAAAAAAGAAAATCACCCATCATAGCAAGAATCAGAAAAACAAAAACAAGTTACAAACTGAATGAGAAAAGACAATCAACTAATGCCAATAGCAAGTTAAATAAAATGTTGAAAACATCTGACAAAGATTTTAAAGCAGGCATCATAAACATGCTTCAAAAATCAGTTACAGGGACGCCTGGATGGCTCAGTGGGTTGAGTGTTCACCTCTTGATCTCGGCTTAGGTCATGATCTCACGATTCATGAGTTTGAGCCCTGCATCAGGCCGAGCTGACAGTGGGGAGCCTTCTTAGAGTTCTCTCTCCCTCTCTCTCTGCCCCTACCCCATTCTCTCTCTCTCTCTCAAAGTAAATTCACTTAAAATTTTTTTAAATCAATTATAAATTTTCTTGAAATAAGCAATAAAACATTTTTTCAGGAAAGAAATACAAGTTATAAACAAAAAGAATAAAATGTAAATTACAGAACTGAAAAATATAATAACGGGGGGAAAATCTTATTGTATGGACTTCACAGTAGAGTGGGGATGACAGCATCAGTGAACTTCAGAACAAAACAATAGAATGCATCCAATCTAAACAACAGAAACAATAGGCTGAAAAAAAATGAACAGAGTGTCAGGGACCTGTAGGATCATAACAAAAGATCCAGCATTGGAGTCCCAGAATGCAAGGGCAAAGCAGGCCAAAAGAGTATTCGAAGAAAGAATGGCTGAAACTTCCCAAATTTGACCAAAGACACGGCCTACAGATTAAAAAAAGACAAGCAAAACCCAAATGGGATAAATCCAAAAAAATCCATGCCAAGACGTGGATTTGAAAACCAAAAATGAAGAAAAATCTTGAAAGCAGGCAGAGAAAAACAATGCATTATCTACAGGGGAACACTGACTCAAATGGCAGCAATTTTGTGTCTGAAATCATGGAGACCAGAAGGAAACGGGACAATAATTTTTGAGTGCTGAAAGAAAAGATCTGTCAGCAGAATTCTATATCTGGTGAAACTCTCCTTTAGAAACAAAAGGAAATAAAAGCATTCTAAGACAGGGGAACACTAAAAGAATTTGTTGTTGTCAAAACTATCCATAAAAATTGAAGTTCTTCAAACAGAAAGGAAATAATGAAAAAAGGGATTTTGGGGCATTAGGAAGAAAGAAGGAACGAAGAACAGAAATCTGAGTACATACAACAGACAATTCTTTTGGTCATGAGTTTTAAAAATAATATTTGATAATTAAAGCAAAAATTATAACACCATCTGATACTCAAGGCAATGGTATTTAAAAGAGGGGAAAGTTGGAGAACCAGAAGAAACAAACAGAAAACAAACAACAAAATGACAAACTTAAGTAGTAACATCAACAAGTACCTTAATGTATTGTTCTAACTACACCATTCAAAGACAGATTGTCAGAATGGATAAATTCACTCCAAATTCAAAAACACAGGTAGACTGGGGTGCCTCGGTGGCTCGCTCAGTTAGGCCTCCAACTCTTGATTTCTGCTCAGGTCATGATTTTACGGCAGCTCGTAAGTTCAAGCCCTGCATCAGGCTCCATGTTGATGGTGCAGGGACTGCTTGGGATTCCCTCTCTCTCTCTCTCTCTCTCTCTGTCCCTCCCCTGCTCTCTCTCTCTCTCTCTCTCTCAAAATAAATAAATAAACACTGTAAGGAAAAAAAAGCACATAAGTTTGGGGCACCTGGGCGGCTCAGTTGATTAAGCATCCAACTCTTGATTTCACAATTCATGAGGTAGAGCCCTGAGTTGGGCTCTGTGCTGAGCATGGAGCCTGCTTGGAATTCCCTCTCCCTCCCTCCCCCTCTGCCCCTCCTCCACTGGCATTCTCTCTTTCTCAAAATAAATTTATTTTTAAAAATCTTTTAAATGTTTTTTTAAAATTTATTTTTGAGAGACAGAGAGAGACAGATCATGAGCAGGGGACAAGCAGAGAGAGAGGGAGACACAGAATCTGAAGCAGGCTCCAGGCTCTGAGCTGTCAGCACAGAGCCCGATGTGGGGCTTGAACCCACAAACCATGGGATCATGGCCTGAGCCGAAGCTGGATGCTTAACCGACTGAGCCACTCAGGTGCCCCTCAAGATAAATTTAAAAACAACAACAAACAAAGCACAGGTAGGCTGAAAGAGAAAGGGTGGGAAAAGATGTATCATGCAACCATTAATCAAAAAAAGCAGAAGTGATTTTGTTATCTGATAAAAAGAATCTTCAGACATTTGAGACAAAAGAAAATTTCCAGAGCCAGAGAGGGACCTTACAGAATGATAAAATTCTTCCAAGAAGATGCAACTATCCTAAATGTGTAAGGATCAAACAATAGTGCCTTAAAATACACAAAGCAAAAAGTGACAGAGCTGGAAAGGGAAACAGACAAATTCACAATTATAGTTGGGGACATCAACCTTCCTCTCTCGGTAACTGATACAACTACTGGACTGATATGAAATCAGCTAGGATACAGAAGGTCTGAATAACACAATCACCCAGCAGGATTTAGCTAACACCTATAGAAGACTCACCTAACAAGAGATTATACATCTTAAAAATATTTTTTGAAACATTAACCAAGGTAGATTGTATTATACCCTGGTCATAAAAACAATCTTCAATGAAATTAAAGGAGTTAAAATCATATTGGGTGTACTCTTTGGCCATAATGGAATCAAACTATAAATCAATGACAGAAAGACAACAGGAAAATCTCTAAAACACAAGGAAATTAGACAACACATCCTGAATATTTAAATCAAAGGATCTTAGAAAAAAAAACAAATTACACAGAGGGGTGGCTGGCTGGCTCAGTTGGTAGAGTGTGAAACTCTTAATCTCAAGGTTCTGAGTTCTAGCCCCATATTGGGTATGGATATTATTTAAAAATATAATCTTAAAAAATAAATATTCAGAACTGAATAAAAGTGGATACATAATATATCAAAATATGTCAGATGTAGCTGTGCTGAGAGGGAAGTTTATAGCAATAAATACTTATATTAGCAATGAAGAAACATCTTAAATCAACAACCTAAGTTCTTCCCTTGAGAAACTAGATAAAGAAGAGCAAAAATAAACCCAAGGCAAGCAGAAAGAAGGAATGAGCAGCAATTCATGAAATTGAAAACAGAGAAAAATCAATGAAACAAAAAGCTTGTTCCCTGAAATAAGACTGATGCATTTCTAGCAAGACTGAAAGAACCCAAGTATAAAAGGCAGAAGACACAAATCACCAATATCAGAAATGAAGTGGGAGATATCACCATTAAAAGGTAATAAGGAAATAAATACCTTACTCTCATAAATTTCAAAACCTCGAAGATATGGACCAATTCTTTGAAAACCACGAACTACTGAAACTTAACCACAACAAAATAGACAATCTGAATAACCACATAATCATCAAATAAATTGAATCCATAAGTAAAGGGCTCCTCCACACCACCTTCCAAAAACCACAAACTCCACATGATGGGAATGTGTCAAAGGGACAGAAGAGTTGCTTGGAAGGGCCTCCAATAGCAATAAAATTAAGTAGTGTTACTTTATAACCTAAAATGCATTTCTAAGAGTTCATATAAACGATTGAATACACAAATAAAAGAGGGAGAAGACACCAATCTCTCATGCAGAGTAATTTCAAACATTGTATACAGATACGAGTCCTCAAGGAGGGGGAAGAAAACTCCCTACTATTTAAGTATGGGCTGCACATTGTGACTTCTTTCTAAAGGGGACAGTATGGAAAGTGAGGGTACAAGTAAATTTATAGTGGAGAAACCTAACAAACAATACCTCACCCAGGAGATCAAGGTCAGTATCAACAGTGATCATTCACATTCATAGTATCTCTCTGATATGATGTGATGGAAACAGCACTTTACCCCTGTGGGCTTCCTTCTCCAAACCCATAGCCTCAGTCTAGTCCTGAGGAAAATATCAGACACATTCCAGTGGAGGGAAATCCTACAAAACACCTGATCAGTGTTCCTCAAAGCTGTTAATGTCATCAAAAATAAAGGAAGTCTGAGAAACTCTTTTGTCAAGAGGAGCCTAAGGAAATATGACAACTAAACATAATGTGATGTTCTGGATGATGGAATCCTGGAACAGAAAAGGGTGTTAGATAAAACTTAAGGTAATTTGAGCAAAACGTGGACCTTAGTTAATAATAATGGATCAATATTTTTCATTAGTTATAATAAATGTACCATATTAATTTAAGATGGGTATAGGATATATGGAAACTTTCTGTACCATCTTCTCAATTTTTCTGTAAATCTAAACTGTTCAAAAAAGTTAAATCTATTTTTTAAAAACTCCCCCCGCCTCCAAAAAAAATCTTCAGGCTTAGATAGTTTCACTAGAGAATTCTACCAAATGCCTAAAGAATTAATACCTGTTTTGGGGCGCCTGGGTGGCTCAGTCAGTTAAGCGCCCGGCTTCGGCTCAGGTCAGATCTCACGGTTTGTGGGTTCGAGCCCTGTGTCAGGCTCTGTGCTGACAGTTCAGAGCCTGGAGCCTGTTTCAGATTCTGTATCTCCCTCTCTCTCTCTGACCCTCCCCTGCTCGCACTGTCTCTCTCTGTCTCTCAAAAATAAATTTTAAAAAAGCATTAAAAATATTTTAAAAAAGAATTAATACCTGTTTTACACAATCTCTTTCAGGAAATAGAAGAGAACACTTTCCAACTAATTTTATAAAGCTAGTATTACCCTGTTAACAAAACAAAAGATAGTACAAGAAAAGAATACAACAGGCCAAAATCTCTCATAAAAAGAATTACGAATCATGACCAAGTAGGATTTACCCTAGGTATATGAAGCCGGTTCAAACCACTATATCAACAAGCTGAAGAAGAAAAATCATGACCATATCAATGTGATATAGAAATCCAGCACTGATACATGATAAAACTCTCAGCAAGTTAGAAATAGAGAGGAAATACCTAAATTTGATAATAGCATCTACAAAAAAGTTTAGAGCTAACATACTTAATGATGAAAGAATGAAAAGTTTTCCCCCTAAGACTGGGAACAAGGCAGTCTTACCCAATATAATACTCGAAGTTCTGGCCACTGCAATAAGCAGGAAAAAGAATTAAATGTAGATGGATTAGAAAGAGGACATAAAACTACCTCTATTTGCAAATAACACAATTCTCTATGTGGAAAATCCCAAGAAGTCTACAAAAAAATCTCCAAGAGGGGCACCTGGATGGCTTAGTTGGTTAAGCATCTGAACTTTTGATCTCGGCTCGGGTTATGACCTCACAGTTTGTGAGTTCAAGCCCCATATCAGGCTCTGCACTGACACTGTGGAGCCTGCTTGGGATTCTCTCTCTTCCTGCCCCTCCCCTTCTCACTCTATCTCTTGCAAAATAAATAAATACACTTTTTAAAAAAACATTAAAAAATAAAATAAGGGG
Source organism: Helogale parvula (assembly GCA_004023845.1). Classification (NCBI taxonomy): domain Eukaryota; kingdom Metazoa; phylum Chordata; class Mammalia; order Carnivora; family Herpestidae; genus Helogale; species Helogale parvula. The sequence continues at coordinate 20,159 of PJEM01003773.1, forward strand.
CGCCTGCGTGGCTCAGTCGGTTAAGCATCCAATTCTGCTTAGGTTATGATCTCGTGGGTTGTGAACTCGTGCCGTGCGTGAGGCTCTGTGCTGATAGCTTGGAGCCTCAAGCCTGCTTTGGATTCTGTGTCTCCCTCTCTCTCTGTCCCTTCCTGGTTTGGGCTTTGTCTCTCTCTCTCTCTCTCTCAAAAATAAACATTAAAATTTATTTAAATAAAATAAAACTCTTACATGAATGTTGATAGAAGCCTTACTTATAATAGGCAAAAACTAGAATTAGCTTAGGTGTCCTATGTGTTAATGGTCAGATAAACTGTGGACTCTCCATACTGTAGAGTATGGCTCAGCAATAAAAAGGGAACAAATTATTAGTAGCCAGGACAACTTAGGTCAGTTTCCATAGAATTACACTGAAGTGTAAAAAGCATACTATATGATTCTACTTACGGAAACAAATTTTAAATTTATTTATTTATTTTTGAGACAGAGAGAGAGAGTGAGAGAGAACACAAGCAGAGGAGGGGAAGGTAAGAGGGAGACATAGAATCTGAGGCAGGCTCCAGGCTCTGAGCTGTCAGCATAGAGCCCCACATGGGGCTCAAACTCATGAACTGCGAGATCATGACCCGAGCCAAAGTCAGACGCTTAACTGACTGAGCCACCCAGGAGCCCCTATTTATGTAAAAAATTTCTTAAGTGACAAAGTTTGGGGTGCCTGGGTGGTTCAGTTGGTTAAGCCTCCGACTTTGGCTCAGGTCAGATCTCATGTTCATGGGTTCGAGCCCCGCGTCAGGCTCTGTGCTGACAGCTCAGAGCCTGGAGCCTGTTTCAGATTCTGTGTCTCCCTCTCTCTCTGACCCTCCCCCTCTCATGCTCTGTCTCTTCTGTACCAAAAATAAATAAAACACTAAAAAAAAATTTTTTTTAAGTGACAAAGTTTTAAAAATAGAGGAAAGATGGATTCCAGAGTAAGGGACTTGGAGTTTGGGGTGGGGCAGGAAGTGGATGGAGATCATTTAAAGGGTCAATATGAAGATGATTCTTGTGGTGTTGGAATATTCATATCTTTACTCTGGTAGTGGGCACATAAGCCTACACGGGTGATAAAACTGTATGGAACTTCATGAATACTCACACATGCACACACTTGAGTATCAGTAAAACTAGGGAAATCTGCATAAGATCAGTGGAGTCTAGCCATGTCAATTACCTGGCTGTGCTGACGGCTCAGAGCCTGGAGCCTGCTTCGCATTCCGTGTCTCCCTCTCTTTCTGCCCCTCCCCTGCCCTGTTCACATTCCGTCTGTGTGTGTCTCTCTCTCTAAACAAACAAACAAACAAAATCAAAGACGGTAAATAACAGTATATAAAAAAAGAGAAAAAGGAATTTGGAGAAGACAGGAAAAACAAGAGAAAGGCTGTAAGAAATGCCTGCTTGTGGGGCCCGTCAGCAGCTCAGTTGGTTAAGTATCCGACTTCGGCTCAGGTCATGATCTCATGGTCTGTGGGTTCAAGCCCTGTGTTGGGCTCTGTGCTGACAGCTCAGAGCCTGGAGCCTGTCATCAGATTCTGTGTCTCCCTCTCACTCTGACCCTCCCCTGCTCATGCGTTCTCTCTCAAAAATAAATAAAACATTTGTTTTAAATGCCTGCTTGCACTTCTGAATTTTGGAAGTATGGATAACATGCTCAGTTGCTAAAAGTACTGAAATTCCCTTGGGGGCGCCTGGGTGGCTCAGTCGATTAAGTGACCAACTTTGGCCCAGGTCATGATCACATTGGGCTCTGTGCTGACAGCTTGAATCCTGGAGCCTGCTTCACATTATCTGTCTCCTTTTCTCTCTGCCCCTCCCTTGCTTGCACTCTGTCTCTCTGTCTCTTGAAAATGAATAAACATTAAAAAAAATTTTTTTAAAGTACTGAAATTCCATCATCATGTATTGTCTACATGTGATTTCTGATTCTTAAAGCAGTCCGTCTACTTGTAGTACAGGTATAGAGCTCTCGGTGCATCTGGATCTAATTTGATGGAATTCTCTCCATTTTAAGATGGGGATATCTTATTCCCCTGACTTTCAGTGTACAACTCAAGCAGTTTTAAACGTTTCTGGCAACGATTAATTTACTTTTGATTTGTCACGTGCAATGCTGCAATTATAGGTTTCCCTTCCAATCTTTGGACTGTGCTTCTTGACGTAAATGGCTTACCTTGAAAATGGTCCAGTGTTTCATAAATGTATCCACATAAGGAATGATCAAAAAGCAATTCCTCCTAGTTTTCATCTTCCTTGTCAGTGATCAGTCATTTGCCAAAAGTTATTCTTTGATGTCCTTGAAGCTCCTGTTTCTGTTTCTGAGATGATATTAGAGACCAATGGTTGGAAGCTGATTAGAAATAGCTTTGTGGAGAGGTGCCTGGGTGGCTCAGTCGGTTAAGTGCCTGAGTTCTGCTCAGGTCATGATCTCAGGGTTCATGAGTTTGAGCCCTGCATTGGGCTCTCTGCTGCTGGCACAGAGCCTGCTTTGGATCCTCAGTCCTTTTTGCTCTCTCTCTCTCTCAAAAGTAAATAAACATTTAAAATAAAGTAGGAAAACATAAATAACTAAAGGAAATAGCTTTGTGGCAAAGTGTTTCCCCAGCTCAGCTGCATCTCATGATCTACAGCTTCTTTTATTTTTTAAAATAATTTTTCAATGTTTACTTAGAGAGAGAGAAAGAGAAAGACAGAGAGTAAACAGGGGCAGGGCAGAGAGGAGAGAGAGAGAGAGAGAGAGAGAGAGAGAGAGAGAAAGAATCCCAAGCTGTCAGCACAGAGCCTGCTGTGGGGCTGGAACCCACGAACTGCAAGATCATGACCTGAGCTGAAGTCAGACACTTAACTGACTGAACTAACCAGGTGCCCCCATCTACGGCCTCCTTTAAAACATCAGATGCTAAAAATTTCCCCACGCTTAATAGTAAAAATATCTAATTTAACCCCATTAACCACTCTATGAAGTAAAACTTCACTATTATCCTCATTTTACAGATGAAGAGACAGCGCAGAAAAGATAAGGAACTTGCCTAAGGACACACATAGTAAGCTTGCACGCTGGAATGTGAACCCAGGCAATCGGACTCTAGAATCTATACTCTTGACCTCGACTCCTTGACTCCTCCTGAGTCAGAGCCTCTGAGGAGCTGGTGTCTGAGTACCTCTTAGCTTTTGTAAAACAAACAAGTCCCCACAGTACGAGGTTTAGGGACCTGTAGGTTAAACACCATTTTCCTGAAAGTGCTTTTGAGCTGAGGGAGGGGCGTGTGCTCAGTCCGGAGTTAACAGCTTCCTGATGACAGAGCGGATTGTCCCAGGTTGTGGTTAAGTATTTTATGTACATCTTCCCCTTACAACTAATCTTCTAGGTAAATATTATTATCTTTATTTTACAGATGAAGAAACTGAGGCTCAGAGTTCATCGACTGTCTCTGCCCTTCCTCCACTAACTCTCTCTCTCAAAATACATAAACTTAAAAATATATATATAAACTCTGAAGCCCACACTGGTTAACATTACTGCCTCGTCCATGAAAGGTCTACCAGTCAATCTGGATCAACTGGTTGGAGCACCTGCTCCGAGGTATTAGCAAAGTGTTCCCAGAGGTGCTTTGCGACTTTTCAAAGCAGGACCATAAAATGTGATTAGCCTTCAAGATTCCAGGGGAAAACTGTAATGGTGGAGCCTCAGGCCCTGTGATAAATCTATCGGAAAGATTAGTGAGGCCAGGAGGTCTGCTCCGCACCTTCCAGACCACAGCACCTCAGTGGACGTGCCGCCAGCGGGTACCCACTCACCCTATCCCACAAAGCTTCCCTCTGGTGAAACAGAGTAACAATGAGTTGGACCTATCTTGGTCATTCCTCACTCTTCCTTTTCCTTCTTCGGATCCACCACGACACTTTGCCAGGTGCCACAGAGCGGGAGTGGAGAAGTTTCGAAAAGAAATGTTCTGGGCATGATTGTTAATGTTTGCCCAATTTAAATAAAACACTGTTCATCGTATTGTATATCACGATGAAACTCATTAACTATAATAGCTTCACGCTCCCTGGTCTAAAATACAGAATATCCTCAATATTAAAAATTAAAGCCAATCCATCAAAATCTTATGGCTAAGTAGGGATATTAAAAAGTAAGAGGCATTATTTGGATCCATGTAAAACTGTCATGGGACTCATGAAAATAATTGGCAAATTCTGACACAGGACAGAGCCTGAGGTAAAAATAAAACCTCAGGCAGACCAAATCACACATCTGTGGTGTCCATTTAGTATAAGGGCTCACCTAATTACACCTGAGTCTTGATTGAGTCATTAGCCCCTCCCCACATCTCGGCCAGCTCTCTCCCAAGATCACCTGATGCACTTGGACTGGTCCGAACCTGGAGTGATCCAGACTGTTAGTGACATCATCGGGGGGCTCCTCGTGTCGACTTTGTCTTCAGCTCTTTGTAAGATTTTAACCATTCTAAAATTTTCCTGGTTGGGTTTCTGCCTACCTTAGCGAAGAAGCCTCTATTGTTGTTTGTTATTAAAACTTGTTTCCATTTCACACCACTGGCATACTGTGTCTTCACATTACCTAAACAGTAAATGAAGTACTGAATATTCAGTCTTGGTAGATTTACATGACTAATTGTTTATATTAGTTTAATACTACCCTCAAGGGGCAGTTTAGGGTTTTCTCCTTATTCTTCAGGGAGTTATATTTGATGACTCATGACTTCTTGTTCATTTATCAGTTCCTTTAATCACACTAGTTTTCTCTCGGGGCACCCGAGTGGCTCAGTCAGTTAGGCATCCAGCTCTTGATATCAGCTCAGGTCTCGGTCTCTGGGTCTTGAGTTCCAGCCCAGAACTGGGCTCCAGCACTGGGTGTGGAGTCTACTTAAAAAAAAATCACAGTAGTGCTCTAAAGGCATAAGAGAAAAGAACGTATCACATTTAAAAGTGGAAATATTTTATTTTACTCCCAGCACTGGGTGTGGAGTCTACTTAAAAAAAAATCACAGTAGTGTTCTAAAGGCATAAGAG